>OX456526.1:135998371-136301855 GCA_949748255.1 Eustalomyia histrio | reverse complement strand
ACGATTAAGGCGAACTAAAAGAAACTATTATTACTGAGTTAACTTGAACTGTTTGTGATAGTGCCACACATTAAATTTCATATACTTCTTCATGTTTAGTACGAACTTATAAAATATTGGTAATTTACCTTATAAATATTTTCCATTTTTTTAAATCTTGAACTTTTCTTAAAAATGTATTGACGGTGTGGTGTGTGCGAACAGGCTGAATTGAAACTAAACCAATATGTATTGCATATAAAAGTTGGCAATGCAATTTAGAGTACATATCTTTAAAATAAATTATTTCAAAACCTAAAATAAATTTGTTGTCAATTTTTGATAATTAAAAATGTGTTATTTGAAAAATTTAAAAGAATTAATTTTTATAAATTTTTTTTAATCTCAAATTATTTTGTAAAAAATATTATATTCAAATGAAAGGAAATTTCACCGCGAAATTCTTTTTCGTACCTAAAATAATGATGACTATGGAGGATCGAATATAAAAATTTGTATGCATTTTAATGCAGAATCCATACTAAAACTCAGAATTTCCCAGAGATTTATGCACAGCTAAATAGCCCTTAAAATTCCCTTTCATTTGAGTATAATATTGAGTGAAAACAAAATTTTAGATTTTTTGCAAAAAAGGATGATGTATACACTGTCTTTTTTTGGCAAAAAATTAAAAATTTTTTTCACTCAGTATTATACTCAAATGAAAGGAAATTTCAAGGGTACTCAATAAAACTAATTTTCACTGAGAAATTCCTTTTTGTTTTTGAGAAAATGATGATTATGGAGGATCGACTTGCGATGAAAAACTAAATGTATTGTAAAGATGGGATTCCCCACATTTCAGGCTAAATTTTTTGAAAGCTGTTAGGAGTATGGTAGAAGAATTAGTTAAGTTTAGCTTCAATTTAGTCAGTCCGCATGCAACCTAAATATTATTTTTTAAAACAAATACATTGAAAGGGCCTGAAAGTTTTTATCAAAATTTTTAATGAAATTAAAAAGGTAAATTGTTTTGTGAATAAAAAAAAAATATATATATATTATACAAACTCTAAATTTCAGTATTCTGGTCTAAAAGCAGACTGTCAGGGGGAGACTTTTCTCCTTTTTTGCCCATCCTTCTTATGAATATCCAAATATATTCATAAGAAGGATTTCCTAGTGAGTCAGTCACGTTATTTCTTTATGTAAACGCCTTTTTCTGAACATTTGTGTAGAACAAATTCGTTATTATAAAGTTTTTTTTTTTTTTATTTTCCTTAAATGATAAACTTTTGTTAATTTAAGTTTTCTTCTACAAAAAAAAATTATTGCTTTAAATTATTAATAATAAAGTTGTCTTTTAAAATAATTACCACCAACAAATTGCTGGCATTGGTTATATTTCTCTTTCAGCGTGAAAAATGACATTGTGTGGGTTATAAATACCATTGAGTATATGTGGGTGTGTGTATGTATGTGTGTGCATGATTTTCGCACAAACACAAACATACACCAATATGCCAACCAGTTATAATTTCATTATTAATTATTACAATTTTAAATATTATTCTTTTGTTAACATTCCTGGTTTTTAAAGTTTTTTTTTTATTATTATTAACACAAACCATGTCATATGATGACATTGATTTATGTTACCCCACTGCAATTTGTTGGTTTGAGGCAGCCGTTGCGGAAAATATGAAAAAAAAATTATAAACAGTGTAAGTGAATACTGTTGCATTTTTTAAAATAAAATAAAGATAATAATGATAAGTTAATAACTATAATAATGTTTTTAATAGGCTGACATTTATTATTTTCTATAGAATTAATATAAAAATAACATTTATATACTCACAATATATTTTCCGTTACCGACTGTAGTTTATTTAAAAAGTAATACGTAAAGTTTGTTTTTAAATGAATAATCAATTGAAATTCATAGAAATATATTTTTTAACTATTTGAACCATTCATTCAAAAAACAAACTATAAAAATTTAAAGATATTCAGTAGGAGTTGATATTATCTGTTAAAACTAGAATTTTATGTTTTCTGTTTCTAAAAATAGAAATTCATATAATTCCTTTTTGTTTTTTTTTTACCAAAATAGTTTGTATATATACAAAATTATTTCCATAAAAATTACAAGAAATTATTCAAATATACATACACACAAAGTTCATAAAAATATATACATCTGAGGGTCAATTCTCGTTCTGTGATAATGTGAAGTGAAAAAAAACTTTTCATTTTCGTTTTCATAAGCACTTTTCACTCGAACTTTTCACAAATACATAAATTGCGATTCTCGTATGTATTATGAAAAAAATGTTTCATTCGCACTGTACCCATGAAACTTTTGTAACTGTGTTATCCAAAATTTAAAGCAAATGTCAAAACAGACAAAAACGTAAACAAAAGTGAATTAAGTTCGTAAAATTTATTTTAAATAATTATATAAAAATATCTGGATTAATTGTATTATTGGATATTACTCAAAGAATTCCGGATGAACAAAGGTAAGACAATGATGTTACAAGCATTGCACTGCAGTAAATAATTTAATAATTTATAGGAATTTTTTGAGAGTGCTGAGACGCATACTTCGTGCAGACCACAATCCATTCAAGATGACAACCGACAAGCACTTCATGTATTTATATCGGCTTACTTTAAGTGAACTATATTTGGTGCTCGTATGAAGTCCACTTAAAAAAAAAATTCATAAAGAATATAAATAAACTATAAATAAATATGTCATACTTTTGCCATTTTTCACTGTCCTTTTGGGTCGCACTAAAACTGTTAAGGCTCGCCGCTAATTCGTTACACTTTTCGTCTCTAAATTTGGCACCATCTGCGGTTACAAATCTGTAAATATGGAATTAATAAAAGTGTGATTATGGTTATTAAGCTACTTACTTATCGTTTGCAATGTCCACATGCTTTTCTCAATAATTAATTAAATACTCCTTTTGGCTTTCGCTGGCACGCTTTCCTCTTACAATCTTCTCCATGTTTTTTCACTTATATATAGTCTGTGTAAACAATTTTTTCATATGAAAATATTTTGACAGTTGTTTGCACTGTTACACAAAACAAGAATCGCCAGTGCTGTGCAATCGTGAAAAAATCTTGTTTCGTTCCACTTTTTTTTTCATATGAAAACGTTTTGATATTTCTTTACATTTTTTCACAGAACGCGAATCAAAAGTACTATGAAAACGTGAAAAAACTTTTCATTTCACCGTTTCACAGAACGAGAATTGACCCTCTGTTTTGTAATTACAGACAAATAAAAAAACTTTCAATTTGAAAAACAAACCACAAAAGTAGTTTTTTTCTACCTTTTTTGCAGTAAAAATTTGATGGTTATTTTAAACGACTTTCTATTGTTTTTACTACTTTTGTCGATTATTAAACAATGATTTTTTAGAGCTGATAGCCTATGTAGCTAGTGCTCCTTAAATTATATTAGATCTATAATTAATTATGAATCTAATAAATAATAATAATAATAATAAACAATGATTGAAAATAAACAACAAAATTGGTTGAATATAATGGAAAATCAGTAGTCCTCTTTTTGATTGTATTTTCGATTAATTTAATATGTATTTTAAGTTGTTTTTAACGAAATAATATTGTGAGTGTGACCCATTCCATTTTCCATTTTAATTAAAGACTCTTTGAAAACGCGGCCTGATAACATATAAGTGCTACCTTCTTTTTTTAATGCATGTTTTTGTATTGTTCGTGCTTGTGTACAACACATGTGTTCATAATGATAAAGTGTATTATTTGGATGTGTTTTCTCCACCTTTTTTTTTATATTTTTTAATTCATTAATTTTTTTTTATAAATAATTTATTTTTAAAATTTATATCTTGATGTACAAAAAAAAAAAAAATAAAAATCTGACAAATTGATAAAAATAGTTAATTATTTCATCCCACAGCATTTAAAGATTTAATTGAAATTAATTTAATGATTTCTTTGTCGCTTTTTAAAATAGCACAATTAGTATTTAAATTAATATTGAAAATAAAATCAACAAAAGGAAATTATTAAAAAAAAAAAAATCAATAACTCAGAAAACATTTTAAAACTCGGTTCTTAATTCAACTTCTATGATAATTGATATCAGATCAAAATTTAATTGAGGTTGATATCAGCTTTTTAAAAATCGTTAAAATAAGGGAAACAACGCTAGAATTTGGGAAAGACTGGAACAATATGCTTAAATCGATGAAATATAACAAACATTTATGAAGATAAAAAATTGCTGATATACATCAATTATTATCGATAAAAGATAAAATCGATTAGGTTCACTCAGAATATTATGTAGTTAACTGTTTGTAGTTTAATAAAAAAGTTTTCCGTTTCATTTAAAAATAAAGGAACATACATTTATTTTTCAAAGAAATATCTATATTAACTTTTTTATACATTTATTCGAAATAATTTACTATCATTTACCGATTTTTTTCAGTTTCATTTATTTTTTTCATTTGTTTGAAATTTAATAAAAATTTACCCACAAAACGGAAACTTGTGGTTTATTTGTGTCCGTAACAGTTATTACAAATTTAAATTTTGTTTGCTGTCTGTTTCAAAAAAAAAAATATTCAAAAAATTTCAATTTGTTTTTTATTTAAATTGGTTGTATATATACAAAATTTTTCAATACAATTTACAAGAACTTCATAAACACACATACATATAGAAAGACATTCATACAAAAAGTATTTATAGCTTCATATGCATACATACATTTTGTATTGTTTGAGTATGTATAAAAAAAAAACAAAAAATACAATAACGGAAATAATTTCAAATAAATGAAAAAAACATTTATTTTTTAATGATTGGTAGGTAAAACTTTGACATTTATTTTAACTGATTATATCATTTGTTTCTTACGGTTGTGTCAGTTGATTAATCAACATTTAAAAATAAATAACAAATGGCATTTAATTTAAATGAAAATTAAGTTGACCGGTTTTTAAATGAAATATCATTTCTTTTAAATGATATTTTCAGTTATTTTAACTTACAAACTTTTTTAAGTGTTGTTTAATATTAAAAAAAAATTTTTTAATATCGATAAAACTAAAAATACACTACTCGACAAGGTTTGTTGTGAATATTTCTACTACAACTTGTTTTTTTAGAAGTATTTTGGTCTCTAATATGTTATCGATTTTGAGAGATTTTTCACTTTAATTCAATATATATTTAATAGATATATCAGCCTTATATCATAGATTTTATAAATATTTATTGGTGTCACCCTGTGAAAATAACAAAAAGATCAACTCTGCGAACTATTAGTTTTTCTTCACCTGTCATGCAATAGAGAGTCAGCAATTGAAATTGAAACCGCACAGACGCGTGCTCTCGATATAAATTAATTTATGCTTTAATTTCAATAATAAAATAAATTATATAAACTTTTAAAATACAATTTTGTTATTCCGAACATCAAAGGGTGTTTGATTCTTGACATTGGAATTTAACAATATAATCGATAATTATCGATTTAATGTTTAATTTTTTTTTGTTTTTTATCTCTGCTTTTCGATTATACCTATTTCATCGAAATATATCGATATATTTAAGTTTGCTACTTTATGTTTAACTACTCAACATGTATTTTGGTCTCCTCTAGCCGAGTCAAAAGTCAAAAATTTTTTATCTGATCACCTAAAAAAATAAAAGCTGAGAAAGAAGTAGTTAAAGACTACATCTACTGAACCTGAAGTTGTAAAAATTTCGGTGAATCATTAATGATTTTAACATTGGCGTGTCATTGGGTGGAAGTAGTTTGTTTCAATACTATGAAAAATCGATGATCAGATGGACTTTTTCATTAGTTTACGGAAGTTGTTAAATATAGGGAGTGCCTTGTTTTAAAGTTAAAAATGTGATTTTACACACGCCAACAATTACACTAGGTCACAAATAACAAACTTTTGTCTGTTATTTGTTTCTAGCATACTTTTTCTCATGGATTTGGACCTACTGAACACGAAAATGAATTTTAAAAATTTTTCTGTCGATTGGTTTGCGAGATACAAATTTTTTAATTTTTTTTTTTAATTTTTGGAGGTACACTTACTATTTTGAGCATATCTTTAGTCTTCTTTGACCTATTTTATCCTACTACTACTCAAATTAAAGACAATTGAGCCGTCTACAACTTATTCTCAGAAAATTTTCAAATCGGGTTAGTAGTTTTGATGTTGGCGGCTTAAAAAGGTTAAAAAACTGCGTTTTTTTAGTAAAAATGTGGCTGAAAAATTCATATAAAAATTCATATAAAATGTAAAACGCGATGTTAACAGCGATTTTAATTTTTTTACGTATAGCTGACACTTTTCCAAAGAAAATAAGCCCTTACTTAACAAAATCTGATGACAAATGGCCGACTTATTATTTTTTTGGTAAACGACCGAAATTCCGCTATTTCACGATTTTTTGATTTTCATTATTTGCACAGCTTACCTACCCAACGCAAACGAATAAATACATTTGAACTTAATTTAAAATAAACAAAGTAGTCTTCGTATATTTTTTTTTAATTTATTTACAGCACTACATGCTCATACATATTTAAACATAAGGAGACACGGTTATCAATTGCATTTCAAAACTGTCTGTGAAAGTGTAAAGAAGTTAATATTTAGAAAACGCAAGGAAGACAATGAGTAAAAGACTACGTGTGTTCGAGTGTTTGAACGATCCAGACAATTTCTGCAATGTTTGTGGCCAGTTTATAAAAAAAATCACGCACACAAGTTTACTCCAGCAGTACAATTGCACTATTTGAATTATTTTGGTATTTGACCAAATATCACAGAACCATGGACACCTAAGTCGCTGTGTGATCTTTGCTATATAATCTTAACCAACTGGGCAGCTGGCGGAAGGTAAGAATTTTTATTTAAACACATTATACATAGCGAATATAGTAATTTATTTTAATTTTAGCCGCCATATGAAATTCGATACACCAATGATGTTTAAAAAGCCGCTATGCCATTCCACAGACTGTTATTTTTGCCTCACCACAAACAGTGGGGTAGGAAGATTTTTTAAATGGAACTACGCTCAAGTGGGATCGTTTGCGCTTCCAGTACCACATTCGCATGATGTGCCATATCCAGTGTGCCCTGGTGCATCTCTTCAAAAAGCAGAATCGTCAGAAGAAGAGTCTGAGTCAAATGCAAGCGAATTTGAGCCGGGTGCAAAGCGAAAATTACTGTCACAGGCCGAACTAAACGATTGGGTGCGCGATTTTGGTCTCACTAAGGAGAAATCCGAACTTTTTGCGTCTCGGATGATACAGTGCGGATTTGCGGCTTCAGAAGTGAAAGTATCAGCGTACAGAAACCGTCACAAGGAGTATGCAAAATTTTATACAAAGAAAGACCAAATATGTTTTTGCAGCGACATTTCAGGCTTGTTCCAAGAGCTTCACCAAATTCACAACCCCAACGAATGGAGGTTGTTTATTGACAGCAACAAAGAGAGCTTGAAGGCAGTTCTCTTACATAATGGGAATGAAAAGCCATCTGTTCCTATTGCTCATGCGGTTCATTCAAAGGAGAACTATGAAACTATGGACATTTTGCTGAAATGCATAGAGTATAGGAAATACAATTGGAAAATATGCGCCGACCTTAAAGTTGTGGCCATTCTGTGTGGACTCCAAGGAGGCTATACGCGACATTGCTGTTTTCTGTGCCTTTGGAATAGCCGCGCTGATGATCAGCATTATATAAAAAAAAAATGGCCGGTACGAACGAAACCTGTAGTTGGAGAAGCGAATGTTCAGCGCAAACCACTAATAGAGAACCGTGAAAATATAATACTTCCGCCGCTGCACATAAAATTGGGTTTGATTAAAAATTTTGCCAAAAAATTAGACAAAGAAGGTGAAGCTTTTGCCTATTTACGGTCAATTTTCCCTTACCTTTCGCTGGCAAAAATTAAAGAAGGAGTCTTCGCAGGACCCGAGATAAAAAAAATGTTGAAAGATGAAAAATTCCCAAAGCTGTTATCACCCATCGAAGCCGCAGCATGGAATTCCTTCAGGCTTGTTGTGGAAAACTTTTTAGGAAACAACAAAAGCCCGAATTATAAGGACATAGTTGAGGATCTGGTAAAGAACTATGAAGCCATGGGAGTGCACATGTCACTTAAAATACACTTTCTGGATTCTCATTTGGATTTTTTCCCTGAGAATTTAGGAGACGTGAGCGACGAACACGGCGAGCGCTTTCATCAGGAATTGAAGGCTATGGAACGACGCTATCAGGGCAACTATGACACGGCTATGATGGGTGACTATATTTGGACCCTAATACGTGAGACCGATTGCAGCGAATACAAAAAACAAAGAAGTCAACAGTTTTTCCACATGGCATAAAATGTACACTTATATCTTTGTTTTTACTCATTTTTTTGTGCGTTGATTTGCTTAATTTAATTAGTTAGTTTAATTTCGTTAGTTTAGCTAATTGTGCGATACATTGAGCATGTAGTGCTGTAAATAAATTAAAAAATAATATACGAAGACTAATTTGTTTATTTTAAATTAAGTTCAAATGTATTTATTCGTTTGCGTTGGGTAGGTAAGCTGTGCAAATAATGAAAATCAAAAAATCGTGAAATAGCGGAATTTCGGTCGTTTACCAAAAAAATAATAAGTCGGCCATTTGTCATCAGATTTTGTTAAGTAAGGGCTTATTTTCTTTGGAAAAGTGTCAGCTATACGTAAAAAAATTAAAATCGCTGTTAACATCGCGTTTTACATTTTATATGAATTTTTATATGAATTTTTCAGCCACATTTTTACTAAAAAAACGCAGTTTTTTAACCTTTTTAAGCCGCCAACATCAAAACTACTAACCCGATTTGAAAATTTTCTGAGAATAAGTTGTAGACGGCTCAATTGTCTTTAATTTGAGTAGTAGTAGGATAAAATAGGTCAAAGAAGACTAAAGATATGCTCAAAATAGTAAGTGTACCTCCAAAAATTAAAAAAAAAAAATTAAAAAATTTGTATCTCGCAAACCAATCGACAGAAAAATTTTTAAAATTCATTTTCGTGTTCAGTAGGTCCAAATCCATGAGAAAAAGTATGCTAGAACCAAATAACAAAATGGCTGTTGCCTAGTGTTATTATTCCGACCAGCACAAAGTGGATATCACTTGTATGCAAAATATGTTTTCAATAAGGCATTAAATGACTGCAGGAACTAACCATTTATGGACCAACTAAATAATTGTTTTGGTTTTTTTTACTATATTTATAAATTGTTATAAATAAATAAGTAATAAAATTAAAAAATTTATATACTTTTCAATGGAATTGTTACAAAAAAATTTTTTTCTTATTAATTCATTCAAATGGAAAAATTTGCACTATTTACTTCTTTGGGTGTTCTGAGAAAGAGATTCGTAAAGAATAACATTCTTTTTATTTTGCTGGGTAGTGGGTCTTTTTTAACCACTATGCTGGAGAAAAGGAATTCAAATCAGTAACAAATAAAAAAAATATAAGTAATTCTTTTTTATTTTTTACGCATTTTAATTCCATATAAAATAACCTGTTATTTGAATAAAATCATATAAGGAAGGGTACGTTCGTAAATGCAGAAAACTTGCGCATCACTGCGGCAGTTATGCCAGTGTATGTTGCTGATGCGTGATCAACTGTTGCAGATGCTTTGCTACTGCTCAACAACTGCACAGTTTAATTTTTAGAACATTTTGCAAAAGATAAAAATATGTTCACCACAATAAAATTAACAAATATAATTGAAATCTTGATAAAAAAAAAATTAATAGAAAGATGAAACGACTTTTGATTTTTAAAAATCAATTAAAATGAAAATGAAAACTGATTTTGCAATATTGCATCAGAAACTTTAATGATGCCATAGTTGCAAAAATTTGCGGCAGCACTGTCAATTGTTTGCATAACAAAACATTCGACGTAAATCAGTGCTGTCAAGTGATGCTTTTTGAACGTTTTATTTTTATTATGCTTCAGTGATGCGCAACTACTGCATTTACGAACGTACCCGAAATGTTTAAAAATACAACTTAATTTAAAACACTTTTTATATAAAAACTAAAAGGCAAACTGCTGTTTTTATAAAAAAAAGTTCTTAGTGTACACTCCTAGAAATAAATATGTACAAATAGCAGACAAAGCTACTACAAAATTGGTTAAAAAGAGACCTGCGAAAAAATCTAATGAAATTAGCAGATATATTTTTGCTAAATATTAGTAAGATAAGACCAGTAAAAAGAAAAGTGTTAGGTATGCAAAATTTTAGTTTTATTTTAGTTAATTGAGAATGGCAATTTAACCTGCTAAAATCAAGAAAACAATTTTCTGAATGTTAGTAGATAAAATACAGGGAACAAAAACTCTTATATGTACAACATTTTAGTTACATTTAAGTAAAATTTAGTTGATACACTCACAATATTATTTTGTTTAAAATAATCTAAAATATATATTAAATTAATCGAAAATTAATCATTGTTTAATAATCGATAAAAGTAGTAAAAGCGATTGAAAGTCGTTTAAAATAACTATCAATTTTTAACTGACAAAACGTAGAATAAAAAAAATAACGATTTTTGTGGTTTGTTTTTCAAATTGAAAATTATTTTTTATTTGTATGTAATTTTATAAAACACAACACACACAGATGTATATATTTTGATTTTCTATGTGTGAACCTCAATATTTGAGTAATTTCTTGTAATTTTTATAGAAATAATTTTGTATATAAACTATTTTGGTAAAAAAACAAAAAGGAATTATATGAATTTCTATTTTTAGAAACAGAAAACATGAAATTTTTTATTTAACAGAAAATATCAACTCCTACTGAATGTCTGTAAATTTTTATAGATTGTTTTTTAAATGACTGATTCAATTAGTTAAAAAAAAATATATTTCTATGAATTTAAATTGATTCTTCATTTAAAAACAAACTTTACTTATTACTTTTTAAATAAACTACAGTAGGTAATGGAAAATATATTTTAAGTGTATAAATAATAGTATTAAATTAACTTAAATTATTTGCTAAAACGAATGTAAGGCTTTTAAAAATTGCTCAAAAAGTTGCTGTAAGATTGAGATGATCGAGGGATCAAGTTGGCAAATGCATTTTTTTTTTAAAATAAGGAAAATTGATTTGACAGAATTTTTTTTTACTTCAGATTCTTGACCTCCTTACTTTGAAAAAGTTTTATTAGAAGTCTTGTATGTATACTAATCTAATCCTAAATTTTAATTCGAAGTATGGTTGGCCTACACGTTTTATTGCACTATTATTAAATAATCTTCTTTTATTTTGAGCAGACTCTAAATTATTTTTTTTAATTGTTTTGCCCACCTAAATTCGAATCTAAAGTCGAAATGCTGTTTACTTGAAAACTTTTTGGCTTTAAAATTTTGACCTATTTTAAAATTTGACATTTTAATTTATTTATGATATGTTAGCATCTTAATTTTATAATTAAATTTTTCTTTTTTATTATTTTAGAAAACATTGCATATCACTACTAATTGTAGCTGGCGAGAGAAAAATCAACTGTAACATTCACACGTAGACAACAATATACGTAGATATTCCCTAATGATTAATATGGAATTTAATTTGTTAAAGTATTGTTAAGGAATAAAAGAATGTCATGTCATTTAATTATAATCATATATAAGTTATATTTACAATAATATAAAACAAATGATTAAACATCTTGTAAATATTTTTTTCAACAAAACAAAAATAGTTTAGTAATTATTTAAGAATTAAGCAATTTTTTAATATAATTTATAGTTGGCGCTATATGAGAATATAGTAACTCAATTATTAGTTTTATAAAATATTTAAGAAGCCTTATAAACTTTTTCTAATTCTTCTATCTCTATAACTCCGTTAACACTGAACCGATTTGAAAATTTTCATTATTGCTTTGGATTTCGGCCTGGCCCGCTAGTTTAATAATAAAAAAAAATAAAACAGAAAAAATGTTATGTTAGCCTATTATTTTACAATGATTAGAAATAATTTGTAATAAATAAAATTAAAAAATAAATAAAATATAATAAAAAGAGAGCGTTTTAAGTTTAATAGCCTTTTTCCACTGAGCTACATCCTTTATCTTTCATCAATTTGCAAAGATGTTAATATCTTCCCATAAGAATTCAACATCTTTCTACATCTACAAAATATGATCCTTTCGCATTTTGTTCCATCTTACATGTTTCGTTATTTTAAGTGTCATCACTAAAAAATTACAAAAAATCGATTTTCTTTGTGCCATCACTGACATTGCAGAAAATAAACAGAAGAAAAAATTTATTTAACAAAGAAAATGAGCGGCACATGTAAGAATTTCATTCGTTTGTCTACCAAAAATCCTTCTTCATCATCATCTTCCAGAATGACCTTTAATATTTCAATGTACTGCATTAAAATTCGGGTTTTTCTTGCAAAGCAACAACTACTCCATTAATTAATGCTTTATCTAAATCCATTTTTTATTTTTAACAAAAAATATGCGTTTTTTTCTTTTATTTTTTTGACAGCTGAATAAATGACAGATGAAAGATGTTGCCAATGTAAGTACATGCTTCACGTTTTCAACATCTTCCACGCGTTTCACAAAGATGTTGTTCAGTGTAAAAAGCCTATAAGGTGTTTTGAGTTAAGAGGTGTCTTAAATTTTATTTATAAGTATAAATGAAATTTAAGATACCTTTGAATGATATATCTATATTACCCAGCACTATTATTAGGGGTTTTATATAAAAAAGATCAACTAGGCCTTAGAAGGGCTCGATCACATAACGTTCTGCTTATAAGGCAAACGCTGTACCGTCTTATATTATATTATAAGGAAATAACAAAACAAAGAATTCAAGAAAATATAAGAAAAAATAGAAAAAAAACAACACAAAAAAATTAATTTTTTATAAAAAATTCTGTGGCCGGTAAGAATAGAATTTACTGATCATTCCCTATAGAGTGGCATAACTTTTTCACGAATTAAAAATGTTGATATACAATTTTTTTTGCTTTATACGTAATAATCCATGCATGCAATTACGAATTTATTGTCAAATCAACTAAAACTTTATTAAAATAATTAATTTGTTACTTTGACATTTTTTCGTTTTTTTATGCAGGTATTTTTATCAGTATATATATATATATATATATATATATATATATATATACAGTGTGTGACAAAACATTGGAAACTTTAAAAGATTTTATTGCTTCGCACATCTCTTTTAGACAATTTTCTTCTTAATACAACATTTTCTTAATTTTTTTTTTGCTAAATAAATATTTAGAGTGTAATCTAAAGAAATATAATAAATTTAAAGCATAAAAAAAATTGCAAAAGAAAAAAATATAATCTCAAATGGCATGTTATTTTTTTGTTGTTGGCAAAACATTGGAAACTTTGAAACTGCTGTGCGAAAGTTGAATAAAGAAAGAAAAATAAAGAGAATGTAAACAAAATTTATCAAAAATTTACCGTTATTTTAATTTTAAATGTTTTTGGAAGTTTCTGTGTTAAATGTTTTTTTTTTAATTACTTTTATTTTGCAAATTATAACGAATTACAAAGAAAAAATTAAAAATGGCTAAAACTAAATTTTGTGAAGAACTAAAGTTAAAAATAATAAACGATTTTTATGCTGGAATTAAGCAAAAGAGTATTTGTGAAAAATACTCGATGAATAAATCTATTATTTCAAAAATAATAAAGAAATATCGTGAAACTGGTACAGTAAAGACACAACATTTAGGCGGCAGGCCGCGCAAAACCACTCAAAGACAGGGTCTTTTAATAGCAAGAGAGTTTTAAAAGTATCCAAAAATGCTTCCTGGAGAGGTTGTTAATAACCTTAAATTAAAAGTAAGCCAACGAACTGTTTCCCGTCGAGCAAATGAGGCTGGTCTTGGCTGCTACCGTCCTGCAAAGAAACCTCTTATATCTGAAAAAAATCGATGTGCTCGTATTAATTTCGCTAGAGAGCACTTAAACTGGTCTAGACAGAAGTGGAATACGGTTCTTTTTTCAGATGAGTCGAAATATAATTTAAGAGGCCATGATGGCAGAACTTTTGTAAGACGACCCAAGGGAAAAAGACTAAACCCCAAGTATACAAACAAAACTGTTAAGTTTGGAGGTGGCAATATTATGGTATGGGGGTGCTTTTCGGGTCAAGGAATGGGACCAATTCATGTCGTTACGGACACTTTAACTGCAATCGGGTACAAAAGTATTTTGAACGATATCATGTTTCCATATGCAGAGGAAAACATGCCACTAGTCTGGAGGTTCCAACATGACAATGACCCAAAACACACCTCCAAGCTTGTAACTGAGTGGTTACAATCTAATGGAGTTAGTGTTTTGAAATGGCCAGCCCAATCACCAGATCTCAATCCCATAGAAAACCTATGGGAAATTGTAGATCGAAAAATAAGAACAAAAAACTACACGAACAAGGCTGGTTTCATAGCTGCAGTTACTTCGGAGTGGCAATTAATTCCTATAGAAACTATCAGCAGTTTAATTGACTCAATGCCGAGACGTTGTGAAGCTGTTTTGAAAAATAATGGTTACCCAACAAAATATTGAAACCAGCAAGTGTTCGCAGCTTTTAATTTTAATATTGTAAAAGTTTCCAATGTTATGCCAAATACATAAAAACTAATACCTCTAAGTTTCTTTATTTTATTCTGAAATTGAATTGATATTTGTTAATTTTTTTCTTATTTTAATAAAAACACAAATAATTTTAAGATACACAGAAGAAAAAATTTGGTTTTTGTAATGAATTATAATTTTTAGATCACTTGAGTTGGGAAAAACGATTTTTTGCTAAAAGTTTCCAATGTATTGTCACACACTGTATATATATATATATATATATATATATATATATATATATATATATATATATATATATACAGTGTATCACAAAAGTATGTATGCAGCATAAAAATAATTAAAAATCTCTATTTTTCGAAAAATATGCCAAAGTATGGTATTGCCTTTTACAAAAATAGGAACATGCCGTTATCATATTCCGTTATGATTTTTAAAGAATTAGCAAAAATCACATCACAAAAGTAAGTATTCAGTTTTTTAAGTTTTGACCTTCATTTCAACTAAGCGCATTTAAAGCGCGGAAAAAGTGAAAGATTGTGGTTATAAATTCGAATCAATACCGAAATTGCATTTTTATTGCAAGTTTTTCTTAATTCGAAGTATGGCTCCTTGTGGAAAAGAACATTCACAAAATTTAAGAAGTGTTATTGTTAAACTTTATAAAGGCAAGAAAAGCCAACGTGAAATTGCCAAAGTTATCAATAAAAGTAGTTTCACAGTATAGAAAAATATAATAAGGCGGGCAGAACTAATAAGAAGACTCGAACTGGGCGTCCAAAAATCTTCAATAACAGTAAGAAACGAATTATCACAAGAAAAATAGAAGCGAATCCCAAGAAAAGCCCTCCAAAAGTACTGGCAGAGACAGGAAAAACCTGTAACCCACAAACCATTTGTCGGGGCTGCATTATTCCGGTTACCATGGCCGTATTATCTGCTAAAAACCTTTGCGAACAGCACCAATAGAAGAAAACGGTTGGACTTCGTAAAGGAGTACAAAAATAAAGATGAAAATTTCTGGAAATCAGTTATTTTCTCCGACTACAGGTACAAAAAGTGTGGAGAAAAGTGAACACTGAGGTCGATACAAAAACTATGGCTGCGACAGTAAAACATGGTGGTGGATCGGTTATGGTATGGAGGTGTATGACAGCATCTGGTGCTGGGAATCTGGTGATGATCGAAGGAACAATGCATTAGACGGTTAATTTGAACATTTTCAAAAAATAACTTACATCAAAGTGCAGCTAAATTGGGACTAACAGGATCTTTTGTATTTCAACAAGATAATGATGCTAAATATACAGCCCATATTGTTAAAGAATGGCTTTTGTATAGAGCGCCAAAACAATTAAAAACTACCCCCCAATCACCTGACTTAAACCCAATTGAGCATCTGTGTAATTATCTTATTACAAGCAAAGATACCCTTAAAGCTGCACTATTGAGAAGTGGAATAAAATTATACCTTCGGTTACCCAAAATCTTAACGCATTTATGCCATAAAGTTTGGAATCAGTTAAAAAGGCAAAGGGCTATCAAAAAAAATATGAAATGTCCGCCTGACTTCATAGATTCAATCATAGTGTTGATTTTTGTGAACTGCGTACTTACTTTTGTTAAATGAATTCGAAACATTTTTTTAATTTTATAATTATTATCAAGTAATACATTAGAAACTTTTTTGTTTTTTTTAATTATTTTTCTTAAGTTAACATATAAAATAAATGAAAAAATATAATTTTTGTGTTTTTATTTCAAATCTTAAGCCAATCTGTCCTTTAATTTAATTTGAAATATTGCTGCATACTTACTTTTGTGATACACTGTATATGTAAATAAACCGATTCATAAATAAATGTAAAACAGTTGCATCTCTGCGAAAATATTTAGATTTATCTAATTAAATAAAAAAATTTTTAATTTTTTTCTCACCTTTTTCCTCTCCTTTAGATAAATCTATATATTTTTGGAAGAGGTGCAATTGTTTTGACCGTTTTTTTTTCATGAGTCGGTTTAATGTATATTTATCATTTTTTCTAATCTAATAGGATTTTACTAATTAATTGCTTTATAAACATAATTTGTATTGTATCATCCAATATAAATATATTTAAGTTACGTGTGTATGTGTATGCACGATAAATCAAAGTAATTGAATTAAATTTCGGCATTTGATTTGTTGTTTTAAGATGTTATATAGATTTGAACTTATATCATGTTTATCATTAATTTTCATAATCGCAATACATAATAATAATGACATGGTATAGAAATTTATGTCATTACTATATAATTATTAGGCTTTTTAATCATAATTCAATGCTAAACAGCAAACAAAAAAATAAAAAAAAACAACAACATTATTGATATTCTGGGTAGCATAATTTTAGGGGGATGTCACAATAATTAGTAAAATAATACAGCTAACAATTGATAGATTGTTGTTTGTTTTTGTCAAGGTAAACTTATCTTTGGAAAATGTCATGTAATTAGTCAATTAACTGGAATGTTATAAATTGCTTTAAATGCAATATATTAGAAAAAAAAATTAGCCTAAATATAGGCAACATAAAATGTAGGTTCGTTTTAATGGACACTAAGAGATACACTGAAATAATAAAATCTTTGCCATATTTATACCATAAAACATTATAAAATTTTTCCATTAATATGAAAAACAAAAAACTTTAAAAATTTGATTAAATGTTTCATAAGAATGATCAAATGTTTCATGGCACAAAAGTGATAATGTTTTTATTTCCAGTGTAGAGTATACAAATTTATTTCATCTTAGATAATGGAGTTGAATAAAATCATTATGGGATTATAGTTATTAGTTTTAAATTAATATATATTAATATATAAATATATTATTTCATATATTTAAAATTAAAAATTAAAATTTTAAATTTTGAAATTTGTATTAAATGTAATCATATTTTTTTTTTTAATATTTTTATGGAATTAATTTATATATTTTTTTCGCCGAACAAACACTTAAATACTTGTTGTTATTTTGTATTTTTTTTAATTGTTGTTAAATAAATACTTAAATTTATATAATTTAAACTTAACATGCATTATTTTTATTAATTTTTTGTTGTTATTTTTTTCAATAAATTTAATTATTTTTTTTTATTATTTTTAACACATTATGACATGTACCCAGCAATTAATAGAAAAAAATCATAAAAATATATAGACATTTATTTATATAAAAACAATTTTTTGCGACACTTATTTATAAAAATTATAACTCTTTTTTTTTTGTTTAAATTGTATATAAAAAACACCAAGTAAAATAACTAATTAAACTAAAATTTAACAAAATATTGATTTTATTAAAAAAAATTCATCAGAATTAATTTAATTTAAAATTCTTAACCTTAAAAAAAGTACAAAAAAAAAACTTGAAATTTTTATTAAAAAAAATATACAAAACAGAATTAGTTTGCTAACAACAGAAACAGAAATTACACATTTTTAAAAGCTCAAAATTGTTAGATAAATATCGATGGTCATAAGTTGATTTCTCAATATTGAAGTATTTTTTTTCTTTTAAATTTTGGATGTAAAAATATTTTCAGCTTCGGGCTATCATTTTATGACCATCGGTACATTTAACTTTGTACAAGTCCCTTCTGTGATCACAATATTTTTATTTTTGAGAAGTTTAAAGCATGAAGTATATTTTGCATGATTTATAAAAATTATATTGCAAAGAAGTTCCATGTTGGGCGCCAAAAAAAAAAGTTATTCTAATGGGTGGAACTAGTCGTTGTTTTACTTTTTTCGTTATTTAAACAATTGTTTTCAATTATTCATAAGATTATATTGGTCAATGGCTTGCATAAAATGAACGAAAATCATAAAAGAACTATTAAAATAAGCTATGTACACTCACCAAAAAAAGTCTATAATGGAAACTAAAAATTTTGCTGTTATTACAGGAAATTTAGCTAATTTGAGCCAGCGGTATTTTTTGCTAATCTTAGCAACACATGTCTGCTGACGTGTAATGCGATGAAATTATTAGAAAAAATTACTAGGCGCTACTAAATTTTAGTAAACTTTTTGTAAAGTTGAGTTTAAATCGGTTTGCTAAAATCAGCAAAAAAAATTAAAACACATCATTAATATTAGTACAATCAAATTATTATAAAAGATTAGTAAGCTCTACTAAATTTTAGTAAATCGCTGTAAACTCAATGAGTTGTTAAATACAGCAAAAATGTATTTTATAAAAAAAAGAAATTATTAAAATGCATAAATTAACTCAATTCTTTTTCATACACTTTAAAGCTGCTAATTTCTTTTGAAATTGCCTTACGAATTTGAATATACAATTTATATTTTTTTCAAGCAACATTTTCTATTTTATTTTTTTTTTTTGCAAAAAATATTTTAGACAAAATTAAAAAAAAATCAAAGACTTAAAAAATAGTAAGAACTTAAACGAATTTATCATTTTGTTTTAATTTGCTAATTTTTTGAATGAAAAATATTTTTAATAAATTTTTTGGATTTTAAGTTAAAATTTTGATTGTTTTAAGAGCTGATTTTTAGAACTTTTTGGTTCTATTTTAAGTGTAAGTTCTATTTTTGGACATGAGTCGGTTGTGAAAATTATCTTCATATCCCATCCCTTTTTTCTACTTATGTAACATTTTAAGTTTGTAGGTATAAGTTTTAATTATTAAAAATAAAATTTCCTTCAATATTCACTTTTTTTAAATTAGTACATTTTTTTTTGCTAATTTTCAAAAATTTTGTAAAATGGTTTATGAAATTAGTAACAAAAATTTTTAAATATTCTGTTAAAACTCTGCAATTGGTAAAATGTAAATAGCAAAAAGGTTTGCTAATTAATAATTTCTTTACTAAAAATCAGTACAAAAAAAGTGAAGTGGGTTGAAAACTGTTTACAAATTTTTTTACTAATTTTTTTTCTGAGTGTAAGTATGTTTTAATTATTTTAAATAAAATTTCCTTCAATATTCACTTTTTTTAAATTAGTACATTTTTTTTTGCTAATTTTAGCAAATCGGTTATTAAAAATTTTTAAAATAATTTCTGAAACTAGCAAAAAAAAATTTGTAAATATTTTGTAAAAATTCTGTAACTTGTAAAATGTAAATATCAAATATCAAAATAAAATAAAAAAAAAAATACTATATGAAAATTTTTTTTTACTAAAAATTAGTACAAAAATAGTAAAGTGGGATTGAAAACCGTTTACAATTTTTTTTTACTAACTTTTTTTTCCTGAGTGTAAAATTTCCTTCAATATATACTTTTTTTAAGTTAGTACATTTTTTTTTGCTAATTTTAGCAAATTACTAAAAAAAATATTTTTTTTACTAAAAATAAGTACAAAAATAGTAAAGTGGGATTGAAAACCGTTTACCAATATTTCTACTAACTTTTTTTTGTAAGTATACGCTTTAATTGTTCTTTTGCAATTTTCTTTCATTTAATACAAGAATGTCAAACAAACCATTTTTAAAAATTGTCTTATAGATAAAAAAAAAACAAATATTGTCGAATGAACTTGAAGAGCGAACTAGTTCATTGAAATGTAAATGAATGTAATTAACTATGAACTTTAATCCCAACTCTAGTGGAATAGAAGATCGTCAGAAGGCGACAACACTGGAGTTGCATACAAAATTTGTATCCTTTTGAAAGTAAAGAAGACAGACACTAAAGTTCCAGATCTGGGCTCCACGTTGGGCGCCAAAAAAAGTAAATATTGCAGTTTAACTTTTATTTAATAAGTATAAATAAAATTTAAATACATATATATTAAAATATTGCAAATAGTTATCAAAGATGGGACTTCTACATTATAAGTTTACCTAGATTAATTTTACTAAATATAATTTAAAATATAATCTTTTAAATACAAATAATAATATTTTAATTAAACACTAAATTTGTTTTATAAAGATCTGCTAACTTTAGTATTTAAAAAAAGCTCATTTTAACACTATGCAGAATTATTTTAATTCAAAATTTGAACCCTAAATAAAATCTGCCTAAAAATACCTCTGAATAGCTTTAAATTGATCTTATCTTCAGATAAGTTAGCTGAACTATATCCAATATTTTTTTTGTAGTCTTTAATTAAGTAAGCAACTAGTTTGAAGGAAATTAAAAAAAAAAAAATAATAAAACAAATTTAAATTATTGTTTTTTTTACAACACTTATCCATTCAAATTCTATACACCCATTGTTTTTTAATTCTTTGTTAAAAACATTGATAAATATGCAATTTTACACCTTGAGTTTTTTAGTACCATTATTTATTTTAAATTATTTTTTTTTGTATTAAAAAGCGTATAAAAGTAAACACCAACAATAGTTTATAAATGTTTTTTTTAGCGTGTTTTTTTTTTGTTGTATTTAAAGCAAGGCAAAAATTAGAGTACGAGTGATACGAGTGTGTTTGTATACAAAAAAATATTAAATTCACTTTAAAATTGTGTATAAATTTACATTGAACATGTTGCATGTTTTTTTTTTTTTTGTTAAATAAATAATGTTTTATTATCATGTTTTAAATTAAATTTTTTGTTAAACTTTTATTTTTTTATTATTTGATTGTTTTTTTTTTATTACTCAATATTTGTTTATTTAAATTGTTGAAAAAAAAAGTTTAAAATGATATTAAAATAAAAACTATATATAAAATTATATTTTGTAAAAAAAAAATAGTTATCAAATGAACAACATGTTGTGCTTTTTTTTTGGAAATTGTATATATTTTTTTTTATTTTTTTTAAATTTCAGATTAGCTAAAATCTTTAATTAAACAATTTGAAAGGACAGTAAATTTAATTAAAACTCATATTAAAGAAGTGGCACAAACAAATTTTATATGATTTGTGTAGCCAATATCTGAGATTCAAAAGCTTAAACTTTGGTGGCAAAGATTTCATTGTATTTTCTACCCCAAACAGACTCCATGTGAAAGTCGAAATATTTATATATATGTCACATGATCATACATGATAATATACGATTATGCATAGTTCAATATATGACCGACCATATAACTTCGGATGCAAAATTTGAGAATATATTGCTGTATACTTTCATATATGATCATATATGATTCATCTATGATCATATATGATTCATCTATGATCATATATGATCATATATGATTCATCTATAATCATATATGATAATATACGATTCATCTATGTTCATATATGAAGATATACGGCATATCTACCCTTAAATTTTGTATCCGAAGATATATGCAAATATATGAAATAATGTATGGTCTTACATTGAACTATTCATGGAAGTATATGATTATGTATAGCTAATCTATGATCATATATCTTCATATATATTTCTATGTAACCATGTATACTTAAAATTTTACAATATTTTTAGACAGATAAATAATTCTCAAGGTCTTTTAAAAGCACTACTATAAGTATTTATAAAATTCTAGGTTCTATTTATTTATTTCTAAGAAAAGTAAAATTTTTTTTAAAGGTTTAACAAATAAAATATTGACCAACAGTAACAACATTATATTATTAATTGTTGTAATATTTTCTCAATATATGTACATATATTTTTTTTATATTTTTATTTACTAAACCACGTCGTTATGCCAAACATTTGAATGCATATAACCGTAAAAAAGGTGGCTTGCCAAAATAAGATTTACGATATTTAGTTATTCAAGTGCAAAAAACAAAAAAATATAACGAAAATATTATAAAATCTGACACAAATTGATAAAAACGGTTTATTTTTTAGTTCATATTTTTTGCGGATAACAAAACAAGCCAATATCAAATAATAAAACGGTTGCAGGTGTATTATGGGTAGTAGAATACATAAATAAATAAATTGACAAACAATTTTTAGGGGAATATTTTTATTACGAAAAATAAAAAAAAATAAAAACTACAAGTAAAAGCATTAATTTTGGTTTTAACGAATTTTTTTATACTCTTTATAAAGAATATTAAATGAGAATTTTATTTGGGTAACAAACTTTTTGGTAGATTTTTCATTTTTAAAGATTCACCAATTATCAAAGAAATTTAAGGAAAGTGGCAGAAGTCAAGATCATCTTTGGATAAGACAAATTTCAAATAAAAAGAAAAATTTCTAAAATTAGAAATGGAAACCTACAACAATATATTAAAAATCTATCGTATGAAAATGGTAGTCATTCTCTGTGGAAGGCAACAAAAAATTTGAATGAACCAACAGAATAAGTACATCCCATAAGAAAGGCAGATGGAAGCTGGGCTACATCTAACACTGATACGGCAGAGATATTCTCAAATCACCTTGAAAAAGTTTTCGAACCCTACGATGTGGCAAAATATGTTGGCAACGATTCGCATTGGGGAAAATTCTGAATGAAGTTAAGTGAAGAAAGAAATTAATTAATTAAAATCTAAAAAGGCCCCAGGATATGACATTATTACAGCTGAAAATATTAAACAACTACCCTACAAAATGGTTGTCACACTTACAAAAATTATTACAGCAGTTATTGGAAAGTCTCTACTTAAACCCAGTAAAAGTCAACATGAAGTTAGCTCATACCGACCAATTTCCCTCCTTCCTATACCCAGCAAAAATGAAGCTGCCAAAGAAGCAATTAAAGCATCACTACTATGGCAAAGTCATCACTTCTTTTCTGATGGTTCTATCGATGAATTTAACATTAGCGTGTCATAGAATGGAAGTATTCAAATATAGCTACTAGCATTACTCATACTTTACTCTAAGGAAACAATGATAACACAATGATTAGGTATTCTGATGCATGAGTGAAAAATTTTCATATACTTTGTAGTATATAAGCTTTGATGAAAATTTAATTCATAAGAATGTAGAAAAATAAGTTTAAAGAAGCGAATATTATGCATTGATACACAAATACTCTTTATCAAAACAAATAAATAATTGTGCATTAGTGAAAAAGCATTTATAAAACATTTTTCAAAAATTTTAATAAATTTTTAGACAAATTTTAAAATATTTTTGGATAATTTAAAAACTGGTTGTACAATTTTGAAACATTTTTAGACAATTTTAAAATATTTTTAAACAATTTTAAATAATTTTTGAACAATTTTAAAACATTTTTTGGCAATTTGAAATAATTTTTTCACAATTTTAAAATTATTTTGGTAAATTCTGAATTAAAACTGGAAATGGTGTAGTGTTAAATAATATACATAATGCAAAAATGCACAGATTGTGTCGTCATAAATATTTAAGGCTGAAAAAATGCAAATGCCAGGCCAGCTAGTTTCAATTAAAGGTTAAAAAAATCAGGTTTTCTTGATTTTTCAAAACTTTTATAAAAATTACAAAACTGCATAAATTCTAACCCTCATGAAATTTTGAACTTAAATATAAAAAATGATTTAATAAAAAAATTAAAAAAGTTCATCAGAACTATTTTCTCAATTTGAATAAATGCTTTAGATTCTAAAAAATATACGATATACTATTAATTATGCCCGATGTGCATCGGGTTTATATCCAGATCACTGCATTTGAAATATGAGCACATGAATTCTTTTGGAAGTGCTTTAGAATAACACCAAAAAATCATAAAACAATGTCAACTGAAGTTTAGGAAGCAATGAAAAAAGTTATAGTCACAGAATGACTACCATTTTTTTTGCTGGGTAGTGTCGAAACTTTTTGAAAAAAATACTGCAAGACAAAACAACATTCTAGAATTCAATAAACAATACCAAACCATCAACTCGGATTTGGAAAAAAAACACTCTACAACTGAACTGCTTCATAAAATAACCAATGAAATTGAAAATGCGTTTAAAGCCAGAAAAGTATGTTCAGCTATTTTTTTTCGACGTTGCCCAAGTGTTCGATAAGGAATGGCACCCAGCGCTTTAATTTAAACTTTCGGAAATTTTTCCCAAGAAGCTACTGTAATATTTTACAATCCTATAACGAAGACAGATCTTTCCAAGTCAAATATGATAATGATTATAACACACTAAAAAACATAAATGCAGAAGTCCCTCAAGGTAACACCCTTGGACCTTTGCTCTATCTTATATACGGTAAAGATCTTCCTATTAAGGAAAATACGAAAGTTGCTACATTCGCAGATGACACTACAATAATAGCAGTTGGAAACTCTACCACCGAAACATCAAAAAACCTACAGATAAAATTTCTTTTTGGGCATCCAAATGGAAAACAAAAATAAAAAATTTAAAATCAGTTCACATAAACTTTTCAATAAACATGCAACAATATGTTCCAGTAACAATTAACAATGTAGAAATTTCGCACTCAAAAACAGTAAAATATCTTGGCATGATATTAGATTCCAAACTTACATGGGGGATCACATCCAAAAAAAAAAAAAAAAGAAAAACGAAGTGAAACTTAGGTATAGAAAACTGTATTGGCTAATAGAAAATTATTGTCAAATGTCAACACCAAATAAATAATTAATTTATCAAAAAATTCTTAAATCAGTATGGAGTTATGGTATCCAGTTATGGGGATGTGCAAAAAAAAATACCCACATAAACAAAATACAAGTTTTTCAAAATAAAGTACTTATTAATTTAAATTATTTTATTTTGGAACAAATATGACCTAAAGTCTCTTAAAGTACCTCAATCAATAGTAAATAAAGATAGTAAAATAATAATCTTACACACAATTGAACTTCGCAATATTGTAAACGCACCATAGTGTATAAGGAACCAAGAAAAAACATGGTTGCAATATGATTACAGCTACTTCACTGTGCTTGCTGTAATCGGGTACGGTTGTCACAACCAAGTTATTGGCTTTCTAATCATTAACATGGTCGCTACCATTATAATTATGTTAAATATTTTACTATTTTGAGATTGCCACCTTCTATTTTATAACATGATTAGCTGTAACCATACTGTGGTAACAAAAATTCTGACTATGAAAATATAGGATAATTATGCAACGATAAAATGCTGGCAACATTTACAGTAATAATATTGTCTTGTTTTCGTAAAAACCAAAATTTTATCCGTTCAGTCAGATGGGTAGAAAATACCTTTCATTTGGCATTGAAACATTTCATCAATTGACTCATTTATATCCAATTAATTTTTTAGCTTTAGAAGATTTTTTTTAAAGGTTTTTTTTCTAGAAAATTCCTAATTACATAAAATATTATTTAGACTAAGCAATTCATTGTCAAAAAGATCCTATAAAAAGATTTTATATTTTTTAATTCTTTTCAATAAAAACAATTATAAATTTGCTTAACCCTTTAACTAAAAAAAATATAATTTTTTGACTTAACATTAAAACAAGGGTGTCCAAGCCCTATGCTCTTGATGCTCATTTGTTTTTGTAAATGCTCTTAGCTGTAGGCTGTGTGTTTTTTAATACACATAGAGCACTCAGCAATAACAACACGAAATACACAAACAACTTTGCCTTATTAGTTTTTTTGTCGTTCTTCACTGTATACATGCAAGTGCAAAGCAACAACACTTTCGTATGATTTGCTGCTAAACATTGACGACAGCGATCATCAATGTAGATTTTGTTATTGTTTAACGTATGATATGAAATATTTTTTTTTCTTTTTTCATTGTATGTATTGGTTTTTACAATAAAAAATATTGAATAAAAATTTGTTATTCTTTAAATGTATTGGTGTTTACTCTTCCATAAGGAACTTTTGGGCACCCCTGCATTAAAATATCTCCAAAACTAATCAAGTCTCTGTGAAAAATAATTTTGTTAAGAATCTAACAAAAATAATTTTATACAAATTGAACAACTAGTTTTAAAAATATTTGCATTCTTCTGATGAAACATCAAAGCTCACAATTGTGTGTGTGGGTCAAAAAGGGTAAACAAATATTTTTTAAAATTAATTTCTTGTAAAAAGTTCTCAAAATATTAGTAAAATATATTTTTTTTTATAAGAAAAGGTCTGTAGAACCCACGATTTTTTTGCCTGAAAAGGTTTCTTATATAAAATAATAGATATTTAGAAATTTATCTGATAAAAACATTTTAAGATTCTATGAACTTTTCCTTAAATAAAAACTCTCAGATTCTCCAAACTGTTTCTTAGATAAAAGTTCACATATTCCAAAAAAAAATTTAGATTCTAAGGGTTTTCTTTGAAAGACAAATTTATAGATTCTGAAAATACTTAGATTCTAAGGACTTTTTCTACTAGAAATATTCTTAGATTCTAAAGACTTTTTCTTAAAGAAAAAAATTACTAAAAAAAAATTTTAAAAATGTCGTTAGAATCTAAGATTTTTTTATTTAAAATTCATTAAAAATTAAAACATTTCTAAAGGAAATTTTCTTAAATTTAAAGAGATTTTTCATAGTTTCTGAGAACTTTTCCCTTAAGAAATTTTCTTAGATTAGGGATCATATAATGATTATCCAGGAATTATAATATAGTTATGAGGGACCATAATATGATAAGATTTTGAGTATACTATGATTACATGCGATCATATTATGATAAATTCAATATCATAACATGTTTATTTAGGTTCATAATATGGTAATTTTTGAAACATAATACAGGTTGGTTGAAAAGTTCCTGCGCTCACCAAGATATGGCACTGCTAGCTCCAAACTTTTTTTTTCTCAAGTTGGTATAACTGTACTGAGAACACATGCAAAGTTGCAAGTCATTCTGTCAATTCTTTCTTTTTTTACAAGCCATTTGAAGTTGACGTGTCATTGATTTTTTTTAATATGGAAAAAATTGAATATCATGCAGTCATAAGATTCTTTGTTTTGAAGGGTTTAAAAGCAAAGGAAATTTATGAACAATTGTTAGAGGTGTATAAGGAGTCCTCACCTTCAAAACGCACCGTTGATTTTTGGGCTGGTGAATTTAAACGTGGTCGTACCAGCCTTGAAGACGATCCACGCGAAGGACGACCAAAAACTGCAACCACAGCAGAAATCATTGAGCAGGTACATAATATGGTTAGTGAAGATCCAAGTTTGACTAAGCGTGAAATTGCTAATGCCATAGGCATCTCAGACGAACGAGTACTCCATATTTTACATGAAGAATTACGTATGAAAAAACTGTTTGGAAAGTTAGTGCCGCACACATTAACAATTCAACAAAAACTGGATCGAAAACAAATTTCTCAGCGTAATTTGGAGCGTTTTAAACCGAATAAAACCGACTTCTTGTGTCGTTTTATAACTATGGATGAGACTTGGATCTACCACCATGATCCTAAATTGAAACAAGAACGTTTACAGTGGACTGAAGCTGGTTGTTCAGCTCCAAAGCAGGTGAAGTCACAACGATCAGCAAAGAAGGTTATGGCATCAGTTTTTTGGGATGCAAAAAGAATTTTGTTTATTGATTATCTTCAGAAAGGTAAAACAATCAACTCTGAATATTATTACAGCCTTTTGGATCAGCTGGATGAAAAAGATCGTGAGAAAAGACCTGGTTTAAAGAAGAAAAAAATTATTTTTCATCAAGACAATGCACCTGCTCACAAAAGTGTTTTGACGATGGCTAAATTCAAAGAATTAAGGTACGAATTGCTTGAACATCCACTGTATTCACCAGATTTGGCTCCCAGTGACTACTATCTCTTCAGAAATCTCAAACAATTCCTTCGTGGAAAGCATTTTTCGTCGATTGAAGAGGCCATAGCAGCCGTAGACGGTTATTTTGCAAAGCTTCCGGAAAACCATTATAAGGATGTGATTAAATTATTGGAAGATCATTGGAACAAGTGTATTGAGCTTCTAGGAGATTATATTGAATAAAAAAATATATTTCGTAACAAAAACAGTATTCTTTCATTTCGAGCGCAGGAACTTTTCAACCAACCTGTATAACTTATACTTATGGTATAATATGATAACCATATTATAGTACGACTATGCTTGGTACAACCATAAATCCAAAAATATATGATGCTCTTCGAATATGATTGCTCCAACCATGTTTTTTCTTTGTGTGCACAATTTAAAAGTATCAACTATTAATGCCGTGATATAACAAAATGCCGAAGATTCTCTAAAACGATTAACCGACCACGTGAACCCTGAGGTACAAATTTCTCATCCTAGACGACTAAGGCGTAAAAAAACTCACGATTTAGTGGGACCGGACAATTTCTAAAGATATTTTTATTTAAAAATTCCTAAGTATTTAAATTTTGTATATAGTAGAATCAAGCTGTTCGATAGTTATCCTTGACTAGTTGCTGAGTAAATAAAACTAAAAAAAAACTTAACCCCGAAACGAAAGATCTTTCTCTTCTCTGTTATATATTTGAATTTTATAAAGATTGGAGAGAAACCATTGGGATACCTTCTTTGTAAGTAAAGATGGGATACTATAGTATTTATTGGATTTTGTTAAATATTGCGAAAAAAAAATTCAAAAACATTTGAAAATATTTAAAACACAACATGAAGTTATTATCGTTTTTTTTCTACAATTCAATTTAAAATATGACATTAAAAGTGATAATAAATAAAAGTAAATTTATGCATAAAATTTAAATGTATTTTAGTTTTATTCTTTTATTTTTTGTTATTGTTTCATTAACACCAACATTTATTTATTTTTTATTTTTTGCTATAAAGTGTCACAAAATATGAAAGTTATTTAAACAAAAACACACTTAAAACATAAAAATTTCTTATAACACAACATAAATTTAACAAATTAGACAAAAGAAAAAAAAAAAACATAAAAACACATTTAAGTCGCTTTTTCATTTTATATATTTTGTATGAAAATAATTTAAGTGTATTTGTTTTCATAAATATAGATATTTGCTTTTGATGAAAAGAAAAAACAAAAAAATTCTTTTCATTTTTTGAAAAAAATACGGGTACATGTCACTTACCAAATTTAACCACGCATTTGTGGTCAGAATCTGATTCTTTTCATCCTATAATGAAATATTTGTTTTATTATTATTAAAGTTATGTTTCTTAACAAAAATTTTTTTCTCCAAATAAAATGAATATTTTTTTTTGTTTGGTTCTAAAATTTATAAACGCGTTATATATATTTTAAATAACGAAAAATAAAATTAAATATTCTTAAGCTTATTTTATTAAAGAAAATTTATAGAAAAAATTTGGAAATTTTGTAACTTACCACATCTATGATTTGTTGTAGTGTCAGTCCAAACTTAACTTCTAAAGGTTCTGATTCATTGGCTACTGGTCGTTCTAAGGTATTATAGGTGGATAAAAGGTGGTTGAGTAAACGTTTTTCGTGTGGTCCTTGGCAGCTTTCTGAAAAAAGAGAAATTTAATAGAGAAATTAATAACATTCATTAAAATCTTATAAAAAATTTCCACACGGCGTATACTTGTTATTTATTTAGTTAAATAAAAATAATCATACGCTCCGTAGCACTATGATTATTTACAATAAAGAAAGAGTATAAACTTTAGAAATACAATATGTACAGCAAAGATTTTTATATAATAAAACAAACACTTATTTTAGTTTTTACAATGTCCTTCGAGTCCTGTTAACAAAAAAAGAAAATCCCTCAAAAGGAAAGACGATCTTTTTATTTTAATTTTAAATAAATACAACACTTTCATAAGTAGCTTGCAACAAAATCATCATCTTGTTTTTTTTAACCATGATAATAATAATGATAATATCACAACATTTATAAAAAAAAATTTTGACACTAAATCATTTGTTTAAATATCATTTAAATATTTGTTTTATAATTGAAAAATGTAATGTAATTCTTTTTTATATACTACTACTACTACTACTAGTCAGTGGTTGAAGTTGTTCAACATGCTTAAACAACAACTACAATATTTAACAAAAACAAACATTAGCACACTCATAACGGTAATAGTTGTATAGTGGATACACTTGTGTAAGTGTGGGTTCACTATGTGTGTGTGTGTTGAATGTTTTACAATTGTATTTTTGTGTAATTACCGTTAAAAATTGTAAAATCATTATTTTAACTGTCAATTGTTTGTTTATTGTTTAACACATGTACACTCAACAACAATAATAACAATGGCAACTGTGCACACATACCAACACATTTATATTTGATATTTGCTTAGCAATTGCAAATAGAGTATTTACCATGTTTTTATTGTGTAAGTATTGTTGTAAGCATTTTTTTCCTGCTTTGTTGTTGTTGGTTTAACATTAGGCTAATGAGTCATAGCCTGAGAGAAAGATTTTTGCTTTTTTGGGGGTAAAAATAATGATTTTGAAGTAGTTGTAAAACAGTAATTATAACAAAAATTGTTATGATTTTTAATTGTTGTTTTTGCTACAGTAAGAAATTTTATTTAATGAGTTTTTAAACTGTCAAAATTTGTGTTGATAAATGATGAAAAATTAAATGAGAATGTTTGTTTTGTTATCTGGCCATGAATACAGTGGGAAAGAATACATAAAAATACATAAAATTCTTAGAATTAAAATTTTTTTTTGAGAAATTTAAGGAATCATAAAATTTATTTAATAAAAGTTTTCCAAAATTTTTAAATCTATTGTTAACAATTTTCATTTATAGTACACTCACAATATATTTTCCGTAACCGAATGTAGTTTATTTAAAAAGTAATACGTAAAGTTTGTTTTTAAACGAAGAATCAATTGAAATTCATAGAAATATATTTTTTAACTATTTGAATCAGTCATTCAAAAAACAAACTATAAAAATTTACAGACATTCAGTAGGAGTTGATATTTTCTGTTAAATGTAAAATTTTATGTTTTCTGTTTTTAAAAATATAAATTCATATAATTCCTTAGGTGAATTCCACGTGTGACTTACACGACACGAGGCAAAACTTTTGCCATTTTTGATAAAATTTCTGGTACAATCATAATTTTTTTAATTTTTTAATTTTAAGAAATAACACGAACATACGTATTAATTCATGCACTTTGATTTGATTTGCGATTACATATTTTTAATTTTAATATAATTAATAAGTTGTGACTTACACGACATCAAATCCATTGATTTCAGGGTAATCAAAGATAGTTTAAAAATTCTGTTAATTGTGTAGTCCGATTCCTTTTAAACTGCACCAAAAGTATTTGAGAAATACAAACAACGACCAAATGGCTTCAACTTAGTGAAATTTATTTTATTTAAGAATTAAAGTTCATAAAAAAAAAAAAAACTAAAATATAGAGGATAAATATAAAATTGTTAAATTTCGTTGATGTTAGTCTAATTGTGTTGTTGTTTACAAGTTTGTTAATTTGTTTCCTTACACTCAATATAAAATAGACAATCATCAACAAGCAATGACCGCAAAGGGAGAAGAAGAGCATGGATATTGACAAGGTTGGGTAGCGCCAACCTATCCTGCTTGCTCAGTAGAATTTCTCAATTTTTATTCTCTATAACTTACTAATAAAAACTTTCATGTTTCTTTACAATAAAAAAAAAAAATTAAAAAGAATATGATATGATCTTAAAATCCTACTATACTATTCACTTACATTTATTTTATTTTTCACAAAAAATAGTTTTTTTCGCGTGACTTACACGACATACAAATTGTGACTTACACGACACTAAATAATATGAAGAGTTAAAGTTAAAGTTATGAAGTTAAGAATATACAGTTTTTGATTAATTTAATTTTTGGAATTACAAATAAATTTATTTTTGCGCTTCAACTCTTTTTTGAAGATGTGCAGTTACATTAAATCGAGTTATCCTCGTCATCTTCAATATTCTTTCCAGTTATAAAAAAATAATAATATGAAAATTTGACTTTGTTGTGTACTTTTGTATGGAATTCACCCTTATTGTTTTTTTACCAAAATAATTTGTTTATATACAAAATTATTTCAATAAAAATTACAAGAAATTATTCAAATATAGATACACACAAAGCCAATAAAAATATATACATATGTGTGTGTTGTGTTTTGTAAAATTACATACAAATAAAAAAAATTTCCATTTGAAAAACAAACCACAAAAATCGTTTTTTTCTACTTTTTGTCAGTTAAAAATTGATGGTATTTTAAACTACTTTCGATTGCTTTTACTACTTATGTCAATTATTAAACAATGATTGAAAATAAACAGCAAAATGGGTTGAATATATTGAAAAATCAGTGGTCCTCTTTTTGATTGTATTTTCGATTAATTTAATATGTATTTTAGATTATTTTTAACGAAATAATATTGTGAGTGTAGAAAACGAAAATTTAAATTAGAAATTATTTAATTTTTTTAGAAACAAAAATATCTTTATTAAAAAGAAATTGATTTTAATATTTTCGAAGATGAATTTTTAATTTTGGTTGTAATAAAAAAAATTTGTACTAAAATCGAAGATTCTGAGTCGAATATGTGGTGGTACCGAAGATAGCCCATGGCAATAATGTGGAAAAAATTGCTTTGGTAAAAAGTGGCAACCATATAAAATATATGTTTTAAGTTTCAAGGCGCTACGTTGTTTAGTATTATTTATTTTTGAAGCCATCAAAAATAAAAAAAACATCTCAGTGAATTTGTGTAATTATGGGAAAAAATTGGTCGCATCCTCAAATTTGGTCAAATTAAATGCATTAAAGTTCTAATTGCACCTTATTGACCAGCTTTAACTTCCACGGATTATTTTCTTTATGCAAACTTGAAAAAATGGCTCGTTGATAAGAATTTCGGTTGATATTTATCGTAAGGAGCTACACAGTTCTTTATTTAAAGAGTATATCGAAGTTATTAAATATCGCTGGAAAAAGTGTTTCGAGCTAAAAGGAAATTATGTTAAGAAATAAAGAAATTTTTTTTCCAAATTTTTTGTATTTTCTTTGTTAGGTCAGCTAATATTGGCATCGCCCTCGTATATAACTTTAAACTTCGAATTTAAGGCAGAAAAATTGAAAAGGTGATCGATCGTAAAGTGTAGGGGTTTTTTTTTTTAATACAACCAAAAAGCAAGGAGCAAGGATGGGGCCAAGGGGGCCAATATTTTTGACATAACCATTATTACATCGCAGATCACAAAAATAAAATTAAAGTCGCTTCGGCCGAAAATGTATGCAGTCCTCAGAATTCTCATAACAAAACCCCAATATTCTAACACACTATTTTTTAAAAAAGTCTCAGGATTCTTTGAATTATCCTTAAACAAACACTTTAAAAGCCCATAGAATTAAGTTGATATTTCACAAAAAAACAGCTATTTGTGTTATTATTAACGAAGGAAATATATTTATTTCCCATTAAACGATTAACCGATTAATCAAATTTCGTCATTTTTTGATTAATACCCCAAGCGATAAAACGGCAAGGTCGAATAATTGGAAACACTTAGAAATTCTAAAAACTTCATAACCTGACGATTTCCTTATGCAAAAATTAAATTCTTTCAACATTTCATTTCTCACAATTTACTAAATAAGTTTTGGGATTTTAGCACATTTAATTACATTAATATAAAATATTTAAATTTTATTTTCTAATAACGAAAATTATAAATGTAAATGTTTATTGCTTAAAATAAAAGTAATATACATATTTTTTATTTGTCTTAAACAGAAACATTTTCAAACATAAAAATACACCAAAAAAAAATTAACTTATTTAGAGGAAAAATTGAAATGAAAACGGCGCCAAAGATACTTTTTACCATTATTTTATAAAATTTTCCTTGAAATAAAGAAAAAAAATTTACTTAAAAATTGAACAAAATTTCTAAATTATAGACAATTTTTTTTTTTAGTTCATACAGGTTGGTTGAAAAGTTCCTGCGTTCGAAATGAAAGAATACTGTTTTTGTTACGAAATATATTTTTTTAATTCTATATAATCTCCTAGAAGCTCAATACACTTGTTCGAATGATCTTCCAATAATTTTATCCCATCCTTATAATGGTTTTCCGGAAGCTCTGCAAAATAACCGTCTACGGCTGCTATGGCCTCTTCATTCGACGAAAAATGCTTTCCACGAAGGAATTGTTTGAGATTTCTGAAGAGATAGTAGTCACTGGGAGCCAAATCTGGTGAATACAGTGGATGTTCAAGCAATTCGTACTTTAATTCTTTGAATTTAGCCATTGTCAAAACTCTTTTGTGAGCAGGTGCATTGTCTTGATGAAAAATTGATTTTTTTTTCTTCTTTAAACCAGGTCTTTTCTCACGAATTTTTTCATCCAGCTGATCCAAAAGGCTGCAATAATATTCAGAGTTGATTGTTATACCTTTCTGAAGATAAACAAACAACAAAATTCTTTCTGCATCCCAAAAAACTGATGCCATAACCTTCTTTGCTAATCGTTGTGACTTCACCTGCTTTGTAGCTGAACAACCAGCTTCAGTCCACTGTAAACGTTGTTGTTTCAATTTAGGATCATGGTGGTAGATCCAAGTCTCATCCATAGTTATAAAACGACGCAAGAAGTCGGTTTTATTCGGCTTAAAACGCTCCAAATTACGCTGAGAAATTTGTTTTCGATCCAGTTTTTGTTGAATTGTTAATTGTGCGGCACTAACTTTCCAAACAGTTTTTTCATACGTAATTCTTCATGTAAAATATGGAGTACTTGTTCGTCTGAGATGCCTATGGCATAAGCAATTTCACGCTTAGTCAAACTTGGATCTTCACCAACCATATTATGTACCTGCTCAATGATTTCTGCTGTGGTTGCAGTTTTTGGTCGTCCTTCGCGTGGATCGTCTTTAAGGCCACGTTTAAATTCACCAGCCCAAAATTCAACAGTGCGTTTTGAAGGTGAGGACTCCTTATACACTTCTAACAATTGTTCATAAATTTCCTTTGCTTTTAAACCCTTCAAAACAAAGAATCTAATGACTGCACGATATTCAATTTGTTCCATATTAAAAAAAATCAATGACACGTCAACTTTAAATGGCTTGTAAACAAAGAAAGAATTGACAGAACGACTTGCAACTTTGCATGTGTTCTCAGGACAGTTATACCAACTTGAGAAAAAAAAAGTTTGGAGCTAGCAGTGCCATCTCTTGGTGAGCGCAGGAACTTTTCAACCAACCTGTACATCATCTAAAATTTTACTGTTAGTTAGGAAATGTTTCCTTGGTTTTAAGAAAAATTTCATTTTATTTAAATTCATTAGATAATTTTCTTTTACTAAAAACTAGGATTTAACTCCCTAAATATAAAAAAATATTTTCTAACATCAAGTTAAAAAGCACTTCTTTTAAGAGAAAATTATCCTTATCCTGCTTCTTTTGTAAAGGTAATGTATTTTATAATATACATATTTTAAATTACTTTACACTCATTAAGTAAGTATTTTTCCACTTTCGGAGGACTTCCGCTTTGTGAGCAAACTGCTTTTAATAAGCATTTTGCTATACAATTTTGTCTTAAAACTAAACTGAATTATAATAAATTTGTGTATTTAAAATATAAATTAAATTTCATTAGCAAAAAGGTAAACGAATTAAAAAAATGTACTGCAGGATATCCTATAACGTAATAAATTGTGACAAAGTCAGATTCTTTTCGTAGTTAATTAACGGTTCTGCTTGAGAGAACTACAAAAAGGGACGGCCTACGTGACACACTGCATCTATGGCTAAGGAACACTGGGGGTCCTTTGTCTTCTTAAATTAACTAATTTAAGGGAATTCTTACAAAAATACAAAATATCACAGTTACATTTCTTGTTATTATTGGAAAATGGAAAAGTCATAAGTTTATTTTATGGGATTTTTAGCTTAAATTTAATTTGACATATACAAATTTAATTTTTTTTATTATTAAGTACAAAAATAGTTCAATAAATATAAAGTTTAATTATAGGAAAGCCATTATGCCGTAATGTTTAAAATTTTCCTGCGATATTTTGTACTGTAGTCAATAAACAAATTTATTACATAAAAGCGCAAATTCCCTTTGCTAACAAAATTTTAAAATATGTATATTTTAAGCTACTTTAAGTACAATATTTAAAACTGTTAAGATTAAAGATGGGCACGTGAGAGATTTTTGAATCACGCTCACGCACGACCACGAACCAAAAATTACAATCATGCACGATAGTTTTTTTTTAATGGTTATTTTAATTTCTTTAATTTAACAATATTTTTTCTTGAAAATTGGGAAAACTAACTGGTTTGTTTTTAATTGATTGTTTTTTTTTTTTTTTGGATTAGAATATTAAAAATAATTTAAACGTTTTCCAACAAAAAAATCCCATACCTTTTTTTATTATTTTTTAAAAATTATAAAAATTTTTACTTGAAAAAAAGAATATTTTATTAAAATTTTTAAAATTTATCTGAACTAAGTTGCATGAAAATTTTCCTTAGAAATAGTTCATCAGTTTCTAAAATCAAATAAACTTTTATTATTACATAGGAAAAAATGTATTACTTTTTCTATTTAATTGTCTGAAGTAATTTTTAGAAAACAATTCTTTAAAATTAGAAAGTGGTATACTTAAAAACTGAATTTGGAAATGGCTTTCTAAAATTTAGTTAATTTTACTACTGGCAAACAAAAAATGAACACATATTAAGTTCAAGTACTTTCTCGATTTAAGTTACACATTTTTTGAACTAAATGCACGCAGAAAAAAAACATGGTTGGGACAATCATATTCGAAGAGCATCATATATTTTTGAGTTTATGATTGTGCCAACCATAGTTGTACTATAATATGGTTACATATTATGATAATAAAATAACCATAATTTTACCATAATATAGTCCCTACAGTTATATTATGATTCAAAAATTACCAAATTATTATTCTAAATAAACATATTATGAATTTGAATTTAGTTTATTATGATGATAAATTTTAGTTTAAGTAAAAGTCCATAGAATCTAAAAATGTTTTTATCAGATAAATTTCTAAATATCTAGTATTTTATTTAAGAAAAGTCTTTTCGTACAAAAAAAATCTTGAGTTCTACAGACTTTTACTTATAAAAAAATATTTTATTAATATTATAAGAACTTTTTACAAGAAATGAATTAATAAATATATATTTTTTAAAAAATATTTCTTATTGTTTTTATTGAAACGAATTAAAAAATATAAAATCTTTACATTGAATCTTTTTGGCAATGAATTGATAAGTGTAAATAATATTAAATGTATAAGAAATTTTCGAAGAAAACCCTTTAAAAAAATCTAAAGTTAAAAGAAATATTAACTGGATCTGAAATTTTTTAATTCCTCATGAAAGGTAGAAACCCGTAAATGTCAAGTAATGTTTTATTTGATGTATAATTATTTATTGATTGTTGCCAGCATTTTATGGTTGCATAATTATCATATTTTTTTCATAGTCAAAATTGTTGTTACCACAGTATGGTTACAGCCAATCATGTAAAAAAAAGGTGTCAATCATAAAATAGTAAAATATTTACAATAATAATGATGGCAGCGACCATGTCGATAACATGGTTGTGACAATCATACCCGATTGCATCAAGCTTAATATAGTAGCAGTAATCATGTTCCAATCATGTTTTTTCTCTGCGTGTGGGAGTAAATTATGTCATAAATTTTTTTTCTTTAACTCAACTTAATTTTATTACATTTGAGTATGCAAATTTCTTAAAACTAAGATGTTTTTTCTTAAAATGAATAAATTTTTATTTAATTGACTTGTTGTTTTTCCTTAAATCAAAAAATTTTACTTAGGAAAAATATGAACTATTTCTGAGTACATAAACTATTTCGTTTTTCCTCAAACTTAGGAATTTTTATTCTTTTTAAACAAATTTTTCTAATTTTACTTAAATTGAGGACAATTTATAATCTACCCAGCAAAAAAAAGTGGTAGTCATTCTGTGACTATAACTTCTTTCATTGCTTCCTAAACTTCAGTTGACATTCTTTTATGATTTTTTGGTGTTATTCTAAGGCACTTCCAAAAGAATTCATGTGTTCATATTTCAAATGCAGTGATCTGGATATAAACCCGAAGCATATCTTAAAAAATCACTCTTCATTACTACTAAAGCATAAGTTATGGTATATGGTATATTTTTTGAATCTAAAGCATTTATTCAAATTGAAAAAATAGTTCTGATGAACTTTTTTAATTTTATTTATTAAATCATTTTTCATATTTTAGTTTAAAATTTCATGAGGATTAGAATTTATGCAGTTTTGCAATTTTTATAAAAGTTTTAAAAAATCAAGAAAACCAAATTTTTTTTGACTCTTAATTGAAACTAGCTGGTCTGTCATTTGCATTTTTTTCAGCTTTAAATATTTATGACGACACAATCTGTGCATTTTTGCATTATTATTATTTAACACTGCACCATTTCCAGTTTTAGTTCAGAATTTATCAAAATAATTTTAAAATTGTGTAAAAATTATTTCAAATTCCCCAAAAATGTTTTTAAATTGTACAAAAATTATTTAAAATTGTTCAAAAATATTTCAAAATTGTCTAAAGATGTTTCCAAATTGTACAACCAGTTTTTAAATTATCCAAAAATATTTTAAAATTTGTCTAAAAATTCATTAAAATATTTGAAAAATGTTTCAAAAATGCTTTTTCACTAATGCAGAATTATTTATTTGGTTTAATAAAGAGAATTTGTATATCAATGCATAAATTTCGCTTCTTTAAACTTATTTCTCTACATTCTTATGAATTAAATTTTCATCAAAGCTTTAATACTACAAAGTATAGGAACATTTTCCACTCATGCATCAGAACACCTAATCATTGCATTATCATTACTTCCTTAGAGTAAAGTATGAGTAATGCTAGTAGCTACATTTGAATACTTCCATCCTATGACACGCTAATGTTAAATTCATTGATGAAACCATTAGAAGAGAAGTGATGCCTTTGCCATAGTAGTGATGCTTTTATTGCTTCTTTGGCAGCTTCATTTTTGCTGGGTATATTGAAGGAAATTTTTGATTACATTTTAGTTCATGTCTTTTTTTTTTGAGTGTACCAAGTACTTACTACAGTTAGTACTTTAAATATAACAATTTTGTATCCAAAAAAAAAAAAGTTTAGCAACGAATAACCTTAGAGACTTTATTATTTCTTTATAGGACACAAAACAAATATTTAAATTGTGTTAATCAAGTTTTTAAATCTAAAAAAAAAAATCATAAGCAAACTTTATAAAACCAAAAAAAGAAGAAAAAATAAAAAAAAGAAATAACTACTGCAACAGAAAAATATATTCCAAAAAATAGTATTTTGTTTAACAGGGATCTATAATGTATATACTATGAACGTGGTAAAAAAGCCACATAGGAGATAAACTAAAATATGTATGATATGTGTCTATATTGTGGACAATTGTCACGTTGTCTTTATATGAATGAATAATAAATGTTGTATAAGATCATAGTGACGATGATAATGATGAAACGTATGACAACAATGCTGATGATGTGATATGATTGTAATATTTAGTATCACTAAAATATACATACATAGGTGGGACATTTATTTATCGGATAATTAGTTTCTTTTAAATCTTGTGTTTTATTGAAAAAAAAAAAAATATATATATATCCAGAAATTAGCATAAAATTCTAAATCTAGGTTTTTGTCTATTGTTGAAAATTCCATCAAAATGTAGATATTTTTTTTTTAATAATTATAAATGCCCTTACAATAGTATATATGTATATTTCATTCACTTCTAAAATCTATTGTTTTATAAATGTGGCGTGGCTGTGGTATAGTTATGTGATTGCTGTTCAAAAATTTATTGTAATATTCTGTCACTATTCTCTGTATGGAAAATATATATGTAGATGATGACAAGCAAATACATTAATTATGCATTTTCATTTTGGTATATTTAAACATATACAAAATTTGGTTCATTCATCTTTTATGCAAAATCTCATATAGTACATACTAAATGCCATTGCAAACTACTACACATTTTATATTTATCATTATGCCTGCCCTTAAATAAAACTGACCATTATTACAGTTACTTCTACTACTACTACTATTATTACAATGCTTTGGTTTACTCCCACTAGAATTGAGTGTATTCAGTTGTTCACATATTTATATTGAGTTGTTGTTATGATTTTATTAATGTATTCATACAAAATGATTGCAGTGTGAGTGATGTAATGGAAGATTATAGGCTTCAGTTTAAAGTGGTTGGTTGTGTGAAGAGTACTAAATAATACTGAAAATGGGTTATTTGTGGATATCATACACTGAAAATATATTTACTTTGTGGTTTAAGGGTTAGCGCGTGGAACTGTTACACAGAAGGTTTGCGGGTTCGATCCGCAGCGACTGCAACATACATTTAGAAAAATAATATAATCCAAATTATATAGTCCAAACAAGGAGTCGGGGCCCATTTTTTTATTGCTGATTCTTAAAGAAAAAATTATGAGGAATCCAAAAAAAAAATAAAATTAGCCGGAAAATTTAGGAGCTTCTGTGGAAAATCGGAAAATTTAATTTTCATGTGAAAATTTAATTTTCATGGAAAAAAAGGTAAATTTCTGAGAAAAACTAGGAAAATTTTATTTTTCAATTAAAGCCTGATTCAATACCTTTCCAACGAGCTATCACTCGTTGCGATCGCTTTCAATGAGGTCCCTTATGAAGAATTCTTCAATTTTGTCACATGACAGTGGTGTACACCACCACTAAACCAGTCACTATAAAAAAAAAAAAAAAATATGTAGGTACATTATTTTTTGCTGGGCAATCGATTGAGACTATTTATTTTAAAATCGGAGAGGGGTCGTCCAAAAGGTGATCGCTTTCATATGGAATTGCTCTATATATATGTATTTTCTTTCCTAAATTTGTATTCCAATGCCCTACTTAACCCCATCGAAGTAAAATAACGTAAAAAGCTTTAATAATTTCACCAACTCCTCATTAGATGGCGCAGTACAACTGTTTTTTATGGAGAATAGAGCAAACTATACATTTTAATACGGGGGTTTTTGTCAAAACTCTGCCTCTTTTGTAGGCTCTAACTTTTCTAAAACTGGGTTCTGAGAAGATCGAATTATATATATTAGCCTTGGTAAAAATAGTTAATTTGCTTTGTTTTTGTAAATACACGGAGGAGGGGTAATAAATATCACCCTATTCGGAAATGCTGTTATTTTTGCAAATGACATCGTATGTCAGTTTGGTTTTGATATTCGTCAAGTAGACACATGCGACTCAAAAAAATTGATCATGACGAATATTTGTATCCAAGCAGTTATTATCGTTTCTGGGGGAACGAAAATACAGGCATAATTTATGAAGCACCATTACACTCACTCAAAGTTACTGTCTGGTGTGTAGTTATGTCGAAAAAGGTGATTGCACCTTATTTTTTTTCGAAGCAATCGGCAGTAATTCTATTACGGTGAACAGCATCCTCTACACTCAGCAAAAAAGGTCTGTAATAGCAATACATGTCTACCGATGGGTAGTTCAATGAAATTTGTAGAAAAAATTATCTGCCGCTACTAAATTTTAGCAAACTTTGTGTAAAGTGGAATTTTAAATCTGTTTGCTAAAATCAGCAAAAAAAAATTATAAAATATTATTAATATTAGTACAAAATTTCGAATTTTTTTTTTTATTTTTTTCAAAAAATATTTTAGACAAAAAAAAAAAATCAATGGTTTAAAAATTGTAAAAACATAAACGAATTTATTATTTTGTTTTAATTTAATAATTTCTTTTTTGAAAAATATTTAGTCAATTTATTTTACTTTAAAGGTCAAATTTTAAACGTTTTAATGCCATTTTAAGTGGATGCCCTATTTTTAGACATGAGTCGATGAGGGATCCGATCCCTTTTTTTAAGGTAATTTAAGTTTGTAGGCAATTTAAGTTTGGTAAAGTACACGAATGAACAACGTATGCAAATTATAAAAATGTAATACCCAAATTCGTAGTCGGTGAACGCAACTTCAAGAGCAAAATCATCTTCAGTGACGAAGCTCATGTTTGGCTCAATGGGTTCGTCAATAAGCAAAATATGCGTTGATGGTTTGGTGAAAATCCACATGTGCTTCATGAATCACAACTTCATCCACGGCGTCATTAGGCCCTATTTCTTCGTCGACAATAACGATCATTATCGCGCCATGATTACCGATTATTTTTGGCCCGAATTGAAAAACATGGACTTGTACGACATGTGGTTTCAACAGGATGTTGTCATAAACCATACAGCACAGGTTATAATCGATTTATTGAAGAGTTAGTTTGGTGAGCATGTTATCTCAAGAAATGGACCAGTCAATTGGCCGCCGCGTTCGTGCGCTTTAACGCCTCTAGACTCTTTTCTTTGGGGCTACGTCAAATCATTGGTGTATGCCAACAAGCCGACGACGTTGGAAGAACTCAGAGCCAACATTGAACGCGAAACAGCGGCCGTTACGGCCGAAATGTGTGACCGAGTCATCGAAAATTGGGTCCAACGAATCGACCGCTGTCGACGTGCCCATATGAACGAAGACGAGTTCCATTCATAAATGTTTTGCTTGTATTTCAAGTCGATCATAAAGTTTTGGAAATATCTCAAATGGTTTGCGTTTTATTAAAAAAAATTGTCAAGTCCTTATTGGAAAACCCGATATGTCTAAGTTTTAAGCAAATATTTTAACTAAATGTGATTTTTCTACAATTTTTTTAAAATTTTTTTTTAATTTTTTGTCAGTCTACTATTATTCAGCAAAAAAGTTTATTGGCTTTAGCAAAGATTTATTTTTTTACAATCGACTAAATTTTGCTGAATTTACAATTTTTTTTTTTTTTGGTAAAAGTGAGCTTTCTGATTATCACGATTTTGTTTACATTAGCAATTTTTCTGCAAGCTCCCTCCTGACAAAAATTTTGCTAACTTTACTAACTTTTTTTAGTTCGTGATAGATTTAATTTCAATTAAAAATCGATTTTATTTGTATTTTATACTAATTGGCGTAATTTTTCAACAACTGAAAAAATTGTTAAAAACGTTAATATTTTTTTACAGTGGGTCAAAGTTTTCATTTTTCGGTCGAAGTGAGCATTATACTATATGAAAAAAATGCTGTAAGTTAATGTCTGAGAGAATTCTTATGGTCAGAGTTGTATTGTGGAATTGTATGAGGATCAGAGAACTGCAAAATTAACTTTTTTCTTGATTTAATCATACACAAAAATTCTTGTTCACTTTTAATAATTCAACAAAATTCACTGTAAAATAAAATCAGCATCATGTTACTGAACGCGTAATTGGAATCAGTGTGAATCATCTGTCGTTTATTTTTTATGCAAATGTAATCATGCAAATGTAGTCAGCGTTGAATATATCAGAAAAAACAAAAAACAACGCGTATGAGTTTATTCATAATTAAAACAAAATAGAAACACATTTTATAAGGGGGTGGTTTTGTAGAAAAACATTATATGTATATTAGGGTGGGTCTAAAATCCGCTTTTTTAGAATTTTTATTAGTAATAAAAATATTCTTATTTGTGAAATATAAATATTTTTTTGGAAAAAAAATTTAGGTCGATATCTCAGGCTTGCCTAATCCGGAAAAATTTCAATAATGTCTAACTTTTTTTTCATTTATTTTGATTGGAAAATTAGGCAATATTTAACTTTAACTGGATTGGGCGAGCCTGAGATGTCGACCTAAATTAAAAAAAAAAAAATTTCACAAAGAACAATATTTTTGGTATTCCTAATGAAAATTATATGCATATAACGTTTTTTTTACAAAACCACCCCCTTTTTATAGATAAGAAACTATTTTGTTTTAATTATGATTACACTCATACACGTTGTTTGTTGTTTTTTTTAATTTATTCTACATCAAAATAATTATTGTTGGCTCGAATGAACAGAATAAAACAATGGTTTAACAACGACCTATGATTATAAACCAGTAACAAAACAATTTGCACATCGTTTGATTGATTTAAAATCATCATCAAATATGTGTGTTGGAGTATATTCAGCGTTTGAACGCAAACACAATTTATTCTTGTGTTAATTGCGTATGATCGTTTTGCAATCAGCAAATGCAGTTCTCTGATGAGGATTATTTTTGTGGAAGATCTTAACCCTCTAACTGGTCTATTTATGGGTCAATTTGACCCTTTTTTTCGAGAAAATCAAAAAATATCCTTTAAAAAAGGACATTTAAGGATTTAAATATTCTACGAAAATGTTTGCCGGAAAATTTCAGTGGGGGTCACCAAAGACACCATTGTTGTAAATAAAGCTCTTTACGCTTTATTAGTAAAATTATACACCAACATATACAAAACAGGTAAAAACGGCGTCAAGTTTGGCCGGGCCAAACACTGAGTTCTCGCGTCTAGTCAGCTGTGACTTACAAATCGGGTGTGATATTTATTAAAATGAATAATAAACAATAAAAGAAAAAATTCAAGCATAATTGAGCTACTAAGCAGTACATATCGGGTGTAATGAATTTGTATTGGCACAAAAAACTCGGTGTTTTTTTAATTTCGTAAGTCTGTGTTTTATTTTAAATAAAAGTTTTACACCTCTAAAAAACGCCCTTACAAAATCTGTTAAAAATGAGTTGCTATACTTATTATAAATAAAAAATGTGTATTTAATTTTTTTTTCAAATTTTAGCTATAAATAGATGTTTCAGTGTATACGTGTATATGTTTAGCGTAGTTTTGTTTTAAGAAGTTTTTCTTTTGTTTTTAACATCTACGTTAATTAAACAAAAGTAAAAAGTTATCTGCCAAGTTTTGAAAATAAAGCAAACAAAGGAAAATATAAAATAAAATACATTTTCATACACATACAAATCCACACCTACGCCAACGCACACACTCTCACACTTACGAACAATAACCAATTTTAAGTACAACTGAAAGAAAATGAAGAAATAATTGAATAAAACAATAACAACAAAAAGTTAAATTTTATTAACGTTTTAGTTGGTTTTGTTGCTTTGTTTCTTGCCATTAGTATAGAATATACGAGCAAAACTAATGATGTTTAAAGTGAAAATAATTATTAAGAAGATATAGAAAATGTATTGAAGTCTGAAGGAGGAAAACTTGAAAAATTAATTACAAAATGGAAATAATTTTGGTATCAATAACAATACCCAGTAAAAATTTATTTAATTAAAATTTAAATATTTTTAACAAAAAAAAAAATTATATAATGATGGTTGTTACTTTTATACTACGAATCATATTGTTTTTTCAAAGGGCATGTCCATCAGGATAACTCCTTACCTTGTAACATGTTCTTCTTAGCATACAGGGAAGAAGTTAAACTACACAAAGGTGCAGAATGAAAATATTTCAGTAATTTCTTATGCATGGTTTTCACTATGTCATTTTTAATGTCAATTTGTCAAAATTATTGGCAATTGTATGAAAACGGGTTGTCATATGGTGTCATCTAAGTTTGCAGTCATTAATGTACACGAACTGCCGTCTAAAATGACAGACAAGTAAAAACGTCAAATTTAAGTTTGTCAACAGATATGGCAGCATTTTTTGTTTGACGATCGCAAAGCTGGAAAAATTAATTGCAATGGAAATTTTTTAATTAAAGAAAGAGATGGTAATGTAATAACTCAAAACGCCGCACTAGCTATAGCCATTTGTTTCTTTTTTGTCATTTTTAAATTTTTTCCCCTTTTTATTGAACACAAATTAATATTTTCTAATCAGCTGTTCGCTCGCCTCATCATATTTGACCTTTGTAATGAAAACGGCGTGTCAGTCAACTGACACCAAAATTTGACATGTCTTTGACACGCTCTGCTTTATTGACTTATTGTCAGTTTTTAAGATGTAATGAAAACGCATATGACACAAAATGAGGAGAATTGATTTGAGTCAGTTTTTGTTGTCATCTTATATGACATAATAAAAACCAGGCATTACTGTCCGCTCAGTTTACAATGAAGTTTTACACAGTTTTGCAAGGAATTTCAAGCTAAACTTTTTATCACCAAGATCATTGGCCCCAAAATATGGCGAATATATTAAGCATAAATTTTTAAAGCTTACAAGTTTTCTCTTTATGAACCGATTTTTGAATCTTTAATATATTTATAATATGTTGCCCAAGTTCTACAAAAAAATCTTATATTTAAAGTGCAAAAGCGTTTGCGAATAACAAGTTTGTATTTTCGTAATAATCTGTTTATGTTTTCTGCCTCTATAATTGTAAATTTACTACTATAAAATGGGTAAAGTTTTATGTAAAATTACAAAAATTCAGTAAATATAAACACCAAATGCGTAAAACTTTTTTGCGCACGCTTTCATATACAATAATGCACACACGAAGTATTTTTAGACATTACGTGTTTACAATTAAACACATTATGCCTAAAATTAGTATTATTTTGTTGAATACAAATTTTACGCACAAAAATTTTGTAAATATACTAATTTAAAATAGTAAAAAAAATGAAAAAAAAAACTCAAAAATTTTCAAAATAAAAAAAGAAAACTTTATTAGTTTTTTTTTTAACTTACTAATTATTTGGAATTACTAACCAAAAAATTTATAGTTTTTATTCTTATTGTGAGTTACTAAAGAATAAATTTATTGTTTTTATATTTATTGTGAATTACTAAACAATAAATTTATTGTTTTTTATTACAAAACAAACATTTTTGGGGCTGTTTAATTTTCAACTCGAAGTAGAAAATATGCGCATTTTTGTAGGATTTTTCTGAATTTTATGTGTACATTTACAGGAAAATCGTGTTTCTTTACGCATAAATTTAGAAAATTTACTCTTCAATTTTAAAATTTGATTTAAATTTTAAGCACTGTTAATGTAATTTTAACTATTTTGTGTTCATTAATTTACGCATAATGTGTGTACTTTTTTGTTTGATTTACGCACACATAGTAAATTTACTCAACTTAAAGTGGGGGTACAGTCCTACTATAAGTTGTGTTAATTTCAACAGAAATTAATTAGAGTGTAATAAAATTATCTCGAATTTATATTTTCCCCAAAAGCCACTTTATTGTGATAAATCGTAAAAAACGTTCCTCATGCTAGTTCTTCCGAATTCGATTTTTTTTTTTAACCTAAACTTCAAGATTGACCAATTTTTTTTTGTGCCTATAAAAATGGCCACAGATACTCTAAGATAATTATTTTAAAACAGAATAAATTTTAAAAAATCCACTAGTGGAAATTTTTCACTATTGCAAATTTAAAAATTTTACGTTTTCACAATAAAATTATCAAAAATGTCTTTTTTTTAAGGAATATCCGAAAATTTGTGGGTACAGCAAAATTTTATGGCGGCTTTAAATAGTCATTTATTTTAGCCTGGATTTTCTGAGCCAAATTCAGTTTAGGAATTAATAACCACACTAAAATTTTATGAGGAATTTTTTCATAGAATATTTTAAGCTTAAATCTGCCATTTTTACATTTACAATATTATTTTGTTAAAAATAATCTAAAATACATATTAAATTAATCGAAAATATAGTCAAAAAGAGGACTACTGATTTTTCATTATATTCAGCCCATGTTGTTGTTTATTTTCAATTATTGTTTAATAATCGACAAAAGTAGTAAAAGCAATTGAAAGTCGTTTAAAATAACCATCAATTTTTAACTGCCAAAAGTTCTAACTTTAAAAACTACTTTTGTGGTTTATTTTTAAAATTGAAAGTTTTTTTTATATTATGTAATTACACAAAACACAACACACACAGATGTATATATATTTTTATTGTATATTTGAATAATTTATTGTAATTTTTATTAAAATAATTTTGTATATATACAAACTATTTTGGTAAAAAATAAACAAAAAGAAATTATATGAATTTCTATTTTTAGAAACAGAAAACATAAAATTTTACATTTATCAAAAAATATTAACACCTACTGAAGGACTGTAAATTTTTAAAGTTTGTTTTTTGAATGACTAATTCAAATAGTTAAAAAATATAGTTCTATGAATTTCAATTGATTCTTTATTTAAAAACAAACTTAACGTATTACTTTTTAAATAAACTACATTCGGTAACGAAAAAAATATATTGTGACTTTATGAGTCATTTAAGTATTTTTTTCAAGAAATAGCAATAAAATTTTCCTAAAACGAGTATTTTAGTTGTTGAAATGTTCTGTGATTTCACTAAAGTTTGCGGTAGATGTTAAATCCTGATAAATCTAATTTGTAATTGATCACTTGTAGTGATGTAAAATAATTCAGATGAATTTTTACACTGATTTTTGAGTCATATTTAATACAGAATTTGCAAACAACATTAAAGCTTTAAACGGCCTACAGTGCCAAACCCTTTGGCTGTTTTACTTCACTAACCTAATTCATTCATCTGGTATAGAAATTATAATTTCTACGTACTTCCTTCTTGAAACTACGTTCAAGGATACTTGCAGGATGCTTTGCGCTTCTCGAAAGACACTTAAAGTGTGTGACCCACGCATGGCAGTTATATTTGTTAAAACCAATCTTCATATTGTTTATTTGATCTAAGAATACTGACAGGATGTTTGCAGGGCTGCCGGAGAAAAGGACCTCTATACGACAAACTTACTGGTGGACAACACTTCCTTGTTTTAACAACATTTCTGTACATGTAAAGGATATTCCAGGATTTTAGAATGAGACCTACGTACGGCACACGTCCTTGTAGGAATTACACTTCAGGACACTCTCAGGATGTTCCGGGCCCCCAAAGGACACCTAAAGGAAGTGTCCTATATTCTGCACACGTTCTGATTGAATCATAGCTTGATATTGGTTAATTTGATAATTAGATTAGTATACTCTCATTCAAGGTTATTCTTATACTCTCATTCTCATTATTAGTATATTCTCATTATTAGTATACTCTCATTCAAGGTTACTCCTGAGTCCTGAATCCCGATGGACACACAAAGTTTGCAAACTAAGTACGGCACGCGTGCTAGTTGAAGCTAAGCTTGAGTGGGTTAATCAGTTATATGGATACTAACAGCTTCCCTACACAGTGAAAAACTCATTAAAAAACACTCGTATGCCTTCAAAGGATATTCAGCATTTGTCTAGTTTCAGGCTAATGTGAATATAAAAATCTTTTGCTTTGCCTTATTTTATGTAACAGATTGCATTTATAGCAAATTATCTAAATGATTATTAAATTGCCTATTTTATAGCTTTATTAAACAATTTTACACAATTGCATATTTATATATTAAAGCACGAGCTTCGTGTTGCACTTTTAATTTAAATTAAATTGAACAAAATTAAATTGCCTACTTTTGGGCATTTCATAACTATTGCATACAAATGGGCAATAACTTTTGTTAAATGTAAATCATTGATTCAAAATAAATATATTAAATTGACTATGAAATGAAATATTAATACAATTACATATTTAAATGATAATGTTATAGATAATGTGAGTAATTTAAAATTTTCAAAGATAAAATTATTGTGTAAATTTAACAATTTTTCATTTCAGCTGGAAAAAAGTTCTCAAAGAAGTCCTTTCTAACTTTCGCACAGCGGTTTTAAATGAGAGCTAACAAATAATTATCATTATTGACTATTCCCATTTTGAGTTAATATGGATATAAATAAAAGGGATTTATTAGGGTTTTTTTTGTATGTTTTGTTCATATAAACTTAATTTTAATATCTTTTAGTTTTGTATTTTTTTATTTATTTTTGTTGAAATAATGTAATAAATAATATTGCTTTGTGCCACAGTTTAATCAAGTCCATGCATAAATAAATAAATATATTAATTCATCACCCAATTTTATTAAGAGTTAGTATCTAGGATTACTACTGATACCTATAACTTTTTATTTTTTTTTTGTGTACGTGTATTCATATTAAATCAATCAAAACAAAATTGCCTACTTTTAGGCTTTTGTTAAAAAATCCATACTATTGCATATTTATGATCTGATGAAATAAAATATTAATTCAATTCAATTTTTTTTTTATAACTTTATCCATATTAAAACAAAATGAATGTACACGGAAAAAAGGGAACAAAAAAAAATACAGATAATTCACATAAAAATCAAACTAAACCATCATAATAACCAGGTATAGTTGCTGTTTTTCGTTCATACTCAAACAGGCTTTAGTTAAGCAAACACAAAGACTATAAAAACACGTGACAATGATCATAAAAAAGCATTTTTTATAGACGCATTTAAGTTGTGGTAATAATAACAAGAACAAACATAAACAGACACCGATACACCAACCAATACATATACAAACATCAAAATTTGCTATAAATATGGGATAAAGAAATAAAAATTTTATCATAGTGTACAATGAAATGGGTTGTTTATTTATAGCTCAGGTAGAAAAAAATAATCTAAAAAATTACGAGGACCTTGCTTTTCAAGAAAAAAAAAAATATTAATATCGCTGTCTAAAATATTAAAATTTTAGATGCCAACTTTTATGGCTTTGATAAAAATCAACATTCAGACAATGTTTTTGTAAATAAAATAACTTATATTCTGGAGATTTTTTTATGTAAAAAAAAACTACCAAATTCTTAAGAACTTTTTCTGCAGAAAAATTACTAGATTCTGCGGAATTTTTCCAATAGAAAATACTTAGATTCAGACAACTATAGCAAACCTTCCAGGTGTGACGTTTTTTTCATATATTTAAAATTTTGTTCTAAAGAAAAGCTCTTATATTTTTGTTGAAGAAACTCTGTCAGATTCTGAGGAGTTTTTCTGATAGAAAAACTTGTCCTTTTTTAAAGAAAATAATTCTCAGAATTTGTTTGCATTTCTGTGGGAAAAAATCCTCAGAATCTGATAGATTTCTATTGGAAAAATATCTGAAACTTTGAAGGTTTTTCAATAGGAAAAAAATATTCAGAATCTAATCGCTTTCGTTTAGGCGAAACTTGTTGTTGTAAATAAAAGACCTTTTATTCTGGGGATTTTTTAGTAAACAAAAACTACTTAATTATTAAGAACTTTTTCTATAGAAAAATTGCTGGATTCTGTGAAATTTTTCCAAGAGAAAATACTTAGATTCAAACATTTTTTTCCTATTGAAGACCTTCCAGTTGTGACGATTTTAAGATATTGAAAATTTTCTTCTTAAGCTCTTAGATTTTTGTTGAAGAAACTCCGTCAGATTCTGAGGAGTTTTTCTGATAGAAAAACCCTATTCTTTTTTAAAGAAAAAAATTCTCAGAATTTGTTTGCATTTCTGTGGGAAAAAAAACCCTAAGAATCTAATAGATTTCTATTGGAAAAATACCTGCAACTTTGAAGCCTTTTCTATAGGAAAAAAATCTTTCAAATCTAACAGCTTTCCTTTAAAAGAAAGTCCCCCAAATCAGAGAACTTTTCTATAGAAAGAATTTCTCAGAATCCCTAGATTTCGAGGGCTTGTCTTTAGAAAAAAAGTCAACAGATCTTGCAGTGTTTTTCTATATAAAATTTCCTCGTATATTGGGGGTTCTAAATTGCCAAAAAAAGGGCTCGTAGTGAAAACCGAAATTATTGGATGATTTGGTAGTGATAATCAAATTTTTCGGCTCTGAGAATAGATAATCAGTTGATACGACAGATACTTGACATAATTTCGTCTGCCTCCACAAAAATTCGGTATTCACAACAGACAAATGACGTTTTATCATTCGCAACAAATGTAGTTGCCAGCATAAATTTATTTGCTGGGTGTATATAAAAATATCTGTTAGATTCTATGGACTTTTTTTTGATAAAAAAACACCAAATTCTTAAGGACTTTTTCAATAGAAAAATCTCTAAACTTTGTGATATTTTTTCAATAAAGAAAAACGTTAAGATTTTTACTATAGAAAAATCTCAATTTGTATTGAAAAATTTTCCTACACTTAAAAAAGTTTGTAAGTTAAAATAACTGAAAATATCATTTAAAAGAAATGATATTTCATTTAAAAACCGGTCAACTTAATTTTCATTTAAATTAAATGCCTTTTGTTATTTATTTTAAAATGTTGATTAATCAACTGACAAATCCGTAAGAAACAAATGATATAATCAGTTAAAATAAATGTCAAAATTTTACCTACCAATCCTTAAAAAATAAATGTTTTTTTCATTTATTTGAAATTATTTCCGTTTTTTAATTTTTGTTTTTTTTTTAATATAATCGTACAATACAAAATGTATGCATGCATATGAAGCTATAGAGACTTTTTGTGTTTGTATGTGTGTTTATGAAGTTCTTGTAATTTGTATTGAAAAATTTTGTATATATACAACCAATTTAAATAAAAAAACAAATTGAAATTTTTTGAATATTTTTTTTTTTGAAATAGACAGCAAACAAAATTTAAATTTGTTATTTTGTGGGAAAATTTTTATTAAATTTCAAACAAATGAAAAAAAAAAATAAATGAAACTGAAAAAATGGCAAATGATATAAATTATAAATGTATTTTCCTTTATTTTTAAATGGAACGGAAAACTTTTTTATTAAACTACAAACAGTTAACTACATAATATTCTGAGTGTAGAGAAAGGCTCTTATATATTTCTTGAAGGGAAAGGCCCTTAAATTTTTCTTGAAGAAACACCTTCAAATTCAGAAGAGTTTTTCTTATAGAAAAGCTAGATAACTTTTTACAGGAAAATAATATCAGAATTTTGTGCATTTCTGAGGCATAGTTTTAGGTCTAGAAAAAGCTTTAAGGTCTAAGGACTTTTTCTTATGTAAAACCCTAAGATTTCCTTATAGAAAATCCTTCATATTCTGTGAAGTTTCGCTGTGGAAAAATTCTAGTTACTGGCGATCTTTTTAATATATAAATTTATTGTGCTCAGAATCTAAGAATATTTCTTTTTTTTTTAGCAAAATTCTTCAATAATTGTTAGCCTGTTTAGGAAAAATATTTGATTCTGAAGATTTCAGAAAAATAGAAAAATGGAATTCTTATAAAATAAATTCTGAAAATCTCCTAAAGACTTAAGTTAAGGGTGTTTCGGGAGAGTTCGAAAAAAAAATTCTCGCAAATTGTTTCTATAGAAAATCTTAGAATAAACAGATGTTTTTGCCCTTAAATTTTTCTTGAAGAAAAACCTTCAAATTCTGATGAGTTTTTCTTATAGAAAAAGCTAGAGAATTTTTTACAGGAAAATAATATCAGAATTTTTGTGCATTTCTGAGGCATAGTTTTAGGTCTAGAAAAAGCTTTAAGGTCTAAGGACTTTTTCCTATGTAAAACTCTTAAGATTTCCTTAATGAAAATATTTAATTTCCTGTAAAGTTTCGTTGTGAAAAAATTCCTAGTTACTGGCAATCTTTTTAATAGATGAATCTAAGGATATTTCTTTTTTTTTTTTGCAAAATCCTTCAATAATTGTTAACATGTTTAGGATAAATATTTGATTCTGAAGATTTCAGAAAAATAGAAAAATGGAATTCTTATAAGATAAATTCTGAAAATCTCCTAAAGACTTAAGTTAAGGGTGTTTCGGGAGAGTTCAAAAAAAAAATTCTCGCAAATTGTTTCTATAGAAAATCTTAGAATAAACAGATGTTTTTGCAAGAAAAACCTCTTAAACTCTGTGTCTTTTTCTTTAACATCAATTTTTATTTAATAATATTTTTTATCTATAAAAATAATGAAAAAAAAATTAAATAAAAAGAAATTGGAAATATTGTTATAATTTTCCACAAAATTATTTGGATCTAAAAATACTGTTACTATTAAAATTTGTTTGTTAAAAAATTCAGTTATCACAAAGAATCTGTTCTCTGTATTTAGGTAATCCTACCATTTTATGTTGAAACACTTTTTTCGCTACAAGTTTTATATGTTGTGTATGGAAAGATTGTTGCATTATATTTCTTTATTATTTATTATTTTTCTCAGTTTCTTTTTAAACAATCTTTTGTTGTTAAACTCATATACATCAAAAAAAAAAAAAAAAAAATATATTATATGATTTTATAGGCTAAAAGTTTATACACACAATACTTTGAAAGACAGTTATTATAGTTGCGGGAATTTCTTATTTGCCTTTCACATTTATAGTCTCTTGAGAAGGTTCAGCATAAAATTTATGAGGCATTTTTATAGATGTTTACCTTTTTATGATTTTTGATGGTGTTTTTTTTTTCTCTCTCTCCAAATTTTCGTTTTATTATATTTATATTTTGCAGCATTTATATTGTCAGCAATGACAGTTTGCACCATTAAATAAGAAATATATAAATATATATTTTTTTTTTATTAACAAACGCCGTGGTAATAAATTTAGTTTTTTATTTATACTGTCAAATCAAATAAAAATCATAAAAGTATATAAATGTGTTAAGAAATATTAAAACTAAAGAAGTCGTATTTATTTTTGATTTACTTTTTGAAAGTATTTTCATATAAATAAATAATAAAAGAGGAACAAATCTTTTTTCAGGCAAAAGAAAAACGTTTAATTATGAGGATTATATTGAGAAAGGTGTTATTGCATTAAAAAAAACCTTGAAATATTTTTTCATCATCTATTTATTCGGTTGTCAGCACCAATCTATTTTCTCTGTTTTGGGAATAATATGAATTTGGAGCCGTTTTTTCTTAAAAAATTTAAGCTCTAATTTAAAGATATTTTATTTAAACAAAAGCCTAAAGTATTAATTTTTAATTTTACTTAAAAATTTTCATATAGCTTAAAAGATTATTAGGTTATCTTGATATTTTGAAAAAAAAATAATCGAATTAATATTACTCATACGCACAGTGGTCTACATATTAAATAAATTGTTGCGTATTTTATTAACGTTCTAAAAGATTTTTAACAAATTTTATTAGAATTATTTAAGAGGATTTTTAGAAATTTTCTTTATTGCTTTTTTTAAGAATATAAACATACAGGGTGGCGTAAAAATAACCTTCCGATGTTTTTTGGCTGTAATTTAAAAAAAAATGAAAAACTTTGATTCTTCTTGTGGATTATTTTTATTTGGTCTTTTAATTTTTTTTACATCAAGTCGAGAATATGATGTCATGTAAATGGCCGCCGCCACAGTTGATTGTCATTTGAGGCCTTTTATGGCATTTTCCATCACTTTGGCCAAAACTTCCGGCGATAGGTCCTCACATTCTTGACGGATATTGTCTTTAAGAGCTGCAAGAGTCTGAGGCTTGTTGACATAAACCCGCGACTTCAAAAAGCCCCACAAAAAGAAGTCTGGAGCGGTCAAATCAGGCGATCTTGCTGGCCAGTGCAAATCGCCAAAACGGGAGATTAGGCGCCCGGGAAATGCATCCTTCAGCATATCGGTTGTGGCACGTGCAGTGTGTGGCGTTGCACCGTCCTGTTGGAACCACATGTTTTCCAATCCCAATTCATCAAGTTGCGGCAAAAAGAACTCGTTGATCATTGCTCTGTAGCGCTCACCATTCACAGTAACCGTTTGGCCCGCGACGTCTTCGAAGAAAAAAGGTCCGATGACTCCTCCAGCGAAAACAGCACACCATACAGTGACTTTGAGTGGGTGCAATGGCTCTTCGTGGGTTACACGCGGATTTTCAGTGCCCCAGAAGCGTAAATTTTGCTTATTTACGTACCCGTTAAGATGGAAATGGACCTCATCACTCATGATTATTTTTGATGGAAAATCATCTTCATTATTGCTCAAATAAATAGTCACCAATATTCCGCGTTCTGAAGCAGTGTAGCGTAACATTGTTTATTAACGTGTATTTCGCATGTGTTTACTACACAAATGTCAAAACAGAACTGACATTAGGGGTCAATCGCAAAATTTATAGCATTTTCTGATAGGAGGATTACTTTTGCGCCACCTTGTAAACATAATATAAACATTTCCTCCTGGTACTTTAAGTACTCAAAGTTAAACCCTTACTACAATTTATTGTAATTTTGCTTCCTTGACAACTGTTTATTCATACAAAAAATATACATATTATAATCTTTTGCAATGCAATTTTTGTTTTTATTTCGCGTATTTCTAACTTTTTTTTTTATTAAACTTTAATTAACATCAATTGAATTTCAAATGAGTAAAGAAACAAACAGAAGGAAACCAAACACACATAAATTTATGAATAAAACAAATACACACAGACAAATGATAGCAACAAAATGGGGGAAAAAAATAAAACCCAAAAGTAAAAACGTACACAAAAAGAATGTTATTGGACGAGCTTCAATGCAAACAAATATTGAGTAAATAAAAACTTTTTCATTGAGATTATGAAACTGTTAATAAACAAAATGGATTTTTTTGTTAAAAAATTTTATGAAAAAATACATTATTTATTTCAAATAACTTTTTATGCCATTTTTTTTTTATATGATATAGGAAAATTCTCTCAGTGTAATATACAAATAAATGAAAAAAAAATTGTTTTTAAAAAACAAACTCATACTAATTTAAGTGAAAACATACAAACAAAATTGACTAACAGATTTTTTTTTATTAATTCTCTAAATCCCCAGACCGTCAAATAGCGGCCCTCAGATATTACATAATTTTTAGTTAAAAAATAATTTTTTATTAGTACTTTTAGTGTCTTTAAAATGTTTTTGTTCTACAAAATTAAGCACTGCTAATATACTCATTTATTATTAATTTCAAATAACTTTGTATGCCATTTTTTTTTTTTTAATTTAAGATAGAGGAAAATTCTCTCAGTGTAATATACAAATAAATTAAAAAAATTGTTTTTAAAAAACAAACTCTTACTAATTTAAGTTAAAACATACAAACAAAATTGACTAACAGATGTTTTTTTATTAACACTCTAACGCCCCAGACCGTCAAATAGCGGCCCTCAGATATTACGTAATTTTTAGTTAAAAAATAATTTTTATTAGTACTTTTTGTGTCTTTAAAATGTTTTTGTTCTACAAAATTAAGCACTGCTAATACACTCAGATTTTGTAGTAAGTACACTCAGCAAAAAAAAAATCTGTAATGGGAACTGAAAATAATGCTGTTATTACGGGAAATTCTGCTAATTTGAGCCCAGCGATATTTTTTGCTAATCTTAGCAACACATGTCTGCTGACGTTTAGTACAATTAAATTAATAGAAAAATTAGTTTCAGCTAATAAATTTTAGTAAAGTTTTTGCAAAGTTTAATTTAAAATCTGTTTGCTAAAATCAGCAAAAAAAAAAATTACTAAATATTATTATTAAAATTTTAAATTTATTTTTTTTCGAGCATCAAAATTTTTTTATTTTATTTTTTCAAAAAAATATTTTAGATAAAATTAAAAAAAAAATCAATGTCTTAAAAATCTTAAAAATTTTTAAAACATAAAAGAATTTATAATTTGGTTTTAATTTGTTAATTTCTATTTTGAAAAATATTTTAGTCATAGATGTCGGTATATTCACTTCCGATCCTTTTTTTAATCTATTGAACATTTTAAGGCAATTTAAGTTTGTAGGTGTAAGTTTTAATTAGAAATAACATTTCCTTCTTTATCCACTTCTTTAAAATTAGTATTTTTTTTTTGCTAATTTTAACAAATCGGGTTTTCAAAAATGATTTCTAAAATTAGCAACAAAAATTTGAAAATATTCTGTAAAAATTCTGTAATTTGTAAAATGTAAATAGCAAAAAGATTTGCTAAATAATAATATTTTTACTAAAAATCTGTACAAAATTAGTAAAGTGGGATTAAAAACCGTTTACAAATTTTTCTTCTAACTTTTTTTCTGAGTGTAAAAGTAATTTTGTTTAGTGTTAATTTTGTAAAATTTCGCAATTTTCAAACAGCGAAAATCGTGATAACTTCTAAAATCATAATACTAGATCAAAAATTTTAGAACTAATTTAATTTTATTGATAATATTGTTTATAGTTAAAACCTAAACTACATGCAGAGAAATGCACATGGTTTGTAACATGATCATTGCTACTATATTATGCTTGCTGCATTCGAGTATAGTTGTCACAATTAACAATTAAGTTATTGGTTTATAAATAGTTTCAAAACATCAATATGATCGCTACCATTATTATTATAGTAAGGATTTTATTATTTGAAAATTGCCACTTTTAATTTTGTAACATAATTCGTTGTAACCATACTATGGTAAAATATGATAATTATGGAACTATAAAATGCTGAAAACAATCAGTGAATAAACAAAAATCAAATAAAATGAGTCATATTACTGTCTTGTTCTAATAAGAAAAAAATTGTATCAGTTCAGTGACCCATGTAAAAATGATAATATCTGATCATTTCCACCTGGGAGTATTTATTTTTAAAAATGCAATATTATAATTTATACTAATCAATTCATTGTTGAAAAAATTCATTGTCAAAAAGATTCTATGTTATACTTTTTAATTCTTTTCAATAAAAATAATAAAAATTTGTTTTTTAAAAAATATGTTTATTAAATAATTTTTTATAAAACAACGACTTTGAAAAAAGTACTCAGAATATTAATAAAATAATTTTTAATAAGAAAAAGTTTGCCGAACCCAAATGTTGTTTTTTACGAAAAGGTTTCTTATATAAAATACTAGATTTTTGAAAATTTTCTGATAGAAACATTTTTAGATTCTATTGACTTTTCTTTATAGAAAAATTCTCAGATTCTGACAACTGTTTCTTATATAAAAATTCATATACTCTTAGATTCTAAGGCCTTTAGATTCCAATTGAGAGTCCAATCATGAATTGGATTTTAAGAACTTTTACTAGTAGAAATATTCTTTTCTGAGACTTTAAGAAATCTTAAAAATGTCCATAGAATATTATATTAGAATTTTTCTATTAGTTAAAGTTCCTAGAATCTATGTATTCTTTTTATTAATAAAGTCTTCAGAACTTAAACTTTTTTTTTAAATATTTTTCTTTAAAAAGTCCATTAAATCAAAGAAGTTTTCTTGAAAAAATCCTTAATATCAAATTTTTTCTTAAGGAAAAATATTTCTTTAAGAAATATTTTTAAATTTAAAAAGCTTTTTATAGTTTCGAATCATTATATTACTGTGGGATTATATTACGGTAAAATTATGGTTATTTTATGATCATAGTATAATAACTATTTCATAGTACGACTATGGTTGGCACCAACATAATCCCAATATATATATATGATGCTCTCCGAATATGATTACCCCAACCATGTTATTTTTTATTATGCGATAAATCAAATTTTGGATACCTTTGTCCTCACCAATGCCAAATATATTATACATCCCAGAAAAAACAGACATTACCAAGTAACTAAGGGAGTAAGTAGCACACAAAGGTTTTCACTAGTTACCAGGCTATTTACTCGCCTAATTACTTTTGTTTGCGATGTCCCAAAATTCATGGGTGGTCATTACCCTCTCGCTTACGAAAAAAGTGAGAATAATGAATTACCTGGATGATTACTTATAGTGAAGAAATAAGTGGTTACCTACAATAATAAAATAAGTATTTATTCTTACTTAAAGAAATCGACAAGAATAATTTGTATTTAAATTATAAAAAAATTTAAAAATAACTTCCTTTTGAACTCAAAAATTTAAGTTTATAATTCAATGCTCTTTCTCATAGAAAGACTAAAATATTTTTTAAAATTTTTAAAAAATAAATTTTACAGTAGATCATTTTCTATTTTGTTCTAGTTTTTCAAAACAAATTAATACATATAATAGTAGAAAAACAACAGTAAATCATTATTTTGCGTTTACATATAAGTACTTCTTTCACCCATTATCAGTAGGTCATTATTTTGTTGTTTTAAGTAATGAATAAAGTAACAACATATCATTACAGGGTAATTTACATAGTAACGACCTGTAATTACCATGTTTTTTGCTGGGATAAATATTATCGATATCAAAAGACACATCATTAGAGGGTTAAACCATTTACAGTGGCCCGCAAGACTTAGGATTGGACAACATTTTTGTTTGATTTACTAATTTATACTTGTTTTTGTAAAAATTGTAAGACAGAACTCATTTTTATTTTTAGTATAAAGTTTATGCTTTATTTTTAATTAACAACATTATGAATACATTTAGATTCCCAAAAAAGAAAAAAAATATTAAGAACATTCATATTACCTCATACTACATATTCTGTATTGTTCTGCCCAAATGAAATTAAGATTATTATTTTTTTAATTAGATTGAATTACTATATTTTATTTTTAAGTCATTAAGTTTTTTTTTTTTGATTTCTTTTTCTTAAACATAAAAAAATTTTAAAGAAAACCTAAAAACATTGTTTCTGTGTCCTTGGTTTTGTGGGCCACTGTACATATGAGTAAAAAAAAATAAATTAAACCTTTTTCTTTTATGTACTTTGAAATGAACAGCAAGTATCTTAAAGCTAATTTTATTAAAAGAAAATAAATATATAAGTAGCAACACAAGAAATAAAATAAACATTTGTAACAAATGTAAATGAAATAAAAAATGCAATACAAGCCAATAACAACAACAAGATATTTTATGAAGGTAACTTCTTGTTTTTCAACTACGTTTTAGATCCTTAAGGAGTTTGAAGTGGGAAAATTCATAAAGGAAGTGAGATCCCAACAGAAAAAAAAACGTGACTAACATGTATTTTTCTTCAAATGGTAAAAAGGATTACTTTTTTTTTTAACACTACTACTGCTTACATTTCTAATTCCACAAGGTTTTATGTTAATGTTTAATTTTTGTAGTCATTGAAGACAGCAAGGTGTTAGCTGCTGCTTATTTTAGGTCTTCTTTTTTTTATATCATTTTATGGAGCATAGAAAATGTTGATAATAAAATTTACATTTTATATTCTAATTATAATAAAAAATTTTACTTTACATACAAAATTGACCATATAAAAAAAAAGAGGCAAAGAAAACACCTAAGTAAAGGCATATGTTTATGTATGACGCATAATTTAACAGAATAGGATAAAACTTACACACTTAGACTAACAAGTAATTTACTAAAAATAATCAGTGTTGTAAGCATTTTACAAGATTATAGAAAAGTTAGCTATAAATATATTTCTAGCGTATACTTTTTATATACTGATTTACTTAAAGTAAAGTAAAATTTTAAAAATATTCAGGAAAATTCTAAAATGCTAAACAAATTATTAATGTTTTTCTATTTTTCTGAAAGCCCAAAGGAGTTGACTTTAATTTAAATTTTTTAAAAAAAATATTGAAAATTTCTTAAGGTTATTTAAAATATCATTGAATTAATATTAATCATGCGTTTAGGTGTACAATTAGAATTTTGGTACACGTAATAAAACCAAAACTTTCATGACTTTTATGATTATTTGCTTATCCGCATAGAAATATCCTTTGATTTAGACAAATTTTAATTTTTTCCTTTAATTTCTAGCTACAAAACATTTTGTATAATGAGGCTAGAAATTCATACTCAAATTTTAAGATTTTTCCTAACCATAAAAGCCAATCACAATCGAAAAATTCGGTTAACACAACCGAAACATTCGATTGACTACAAATTTGGTTGCCGGCACAAATCTGTTTTCACTTTGTGATTATAATTTCTGCTAATTTTCTTTCTTTTATAAAATCAAATTTATGAGTTTTATTTAAAATTTTGTTAAAATTAAGAAATATAAAATATCACCGAATTAATATTAATCATACGTGTAGGGGTACAATTAGTTACATTCCTCATATTTCCTTTAATTTAAAATAGATTTTTTCTACTTTTTTTTTTATTATATTATTTTTTTTATATATATTTTTCCACATAAAAATATCAATTTATTCTGAAATGTTTTTCTTAAGGTAATTACTTAAATTCTATTTAACAAAAATTTTAGATTCACTATAAGTTCAGACTTAAAATCCGATATTTTCTCCGTATCATAAAGCCCAAAATTCTGACTAAAAATATGATTTTACATTTTGAGAAAAGCTTAAAAGTTTTTAAAGTTATTATCTATTATTTATGGAAATATGAACAAATAAATATTAATCATATGTACTGTGAAACATTAAATAAATTTTTGTATATTAAACTAATGTAAATATATAAAAATCCATTCAGAAAATCAATCCATGCGGATAATCAAATTTTTTGGTTGTGACCTACAAATTGTTATTGAGGTAACCGAAATTCTGATTTAAAATTTGTTTTCTATTGTTACAAACGAACCGTTCAATTGTCAATAAATTCTAATGCCTGCACGAATCTGCTCTTTTTGTGTACATATTGAAGTATGTATATAATTTTCTTGTGACCGATACATTGGAAGTAGTACCGGTCCTCGCACCGGTTCTTTTATATGTTAGGATCGGCCATTTTAACATGGGGTTGTAAAAAGAGGCGGTGGATTGGGCTTGTGACATGTAACAGAACTAACGTAAAAGAACCGGTCACAAAACTAACGAAAAGAGACCAGTCACAGAACTAATAAAGGCCACACCTTGGGATGGGTTTAAAAAATAAACAAAACTACATTAAAAATGTACCGACCCTATGGTAAAAAAGATGTCTGTTGGCAATTGGGACCTGTCCTGTGATAAGTGAAAAAAGGACCGGTTCCGAAAATACATACTACGAGGTAGGTAAAAAGACAACCTTTTTCTAAAGCACCAACCGCGTGAACGGTTTAAGAGTCTATATCAGGTTGTGGGTCTGAAAGTACCAGTCCTGTGGTAGGTGAAAACAGGATCGGTTTCTAAAGTATTTATCGTGATCGGTATAAAAAGTCTCTATTACGTATTGCGTCTAAAAGTACTAGACCCGAGTTAGGTGAAAACAGTACCGGTTCTAGAAATGAACTTACCACATGTTTGGTTTAAAAGTCTCTATCACATGATGAGTTTCAAAGTACAAGTCCTCTAATATGTTCTCTGGGGTTAGTTGTGTGATATGTTCTTTTAGACCAGTCCCGCGACATGTTACAGAGGGCAATTGACCACCTTCTAGGACAAGTCCATGTCAAAGTGAGCGGTCTTTTTCATATAAAAAATTCGTGACCGGTCCCTATCACAATGAACCGGTCACGTGACGTGTCCTGGGATAGGTTCTTTTCCCGCAGGGAAATTAGTGATATGCCCTCGGATGATCGGTCAGGGGATAGGTTATTTGAGATCAAAAGATATAATTCGCTACGTATATATACATATATCTTTATAGATACCCTGCAGGAAGCCTGGGGTCAAGTGTCTCCAAGTCACCACTTTTGTCGAATATTTTGGTGACTACTCAACATAGCGTCTACACTTTTTACATTCCATTTTTGGGTGACATTGTCAACAAAGTGTCTACTCAACTTTTTATATTCCTTTCTTTGCAAATGCAAAGCTGTACTTCTTTCTCATTTTTTTAATGTTTTATTTTGTTGAAAATACCTGTGCAAAATTAGTTTTTAATAAAAATATAAAGAAAAGTGAATTTCAAAGATAAATATACATATAATTTGAATAAAATATATAATGAGCACAAGCATTTACAAAAGATTTTTATTAATAAAATATCTAATTTTCCGAAATAAATGCACCTGTTTCAACTTATTTTCCTTCCTAGTGTGGAAATCTAGTAAAAAGTTTCAAAAGTTTAGACTAGAATTACTAAAATGTACTGGTGAGTCTCTGGTTCCTATGTCTACACCTTGTCAATAGTTGTGTAGATTCGCAATGCCAAGCACATGTTAAATGTCTACAACACACGCAGAGAAAAAACATGGTTGCAATATGATCATTGCTACTATATTGTGCTTGCTGCAATCGGGTATGGTTGTCACAACCAAGTTATTGGTTTTCTAACCATCAACATGGTCGCTACCATCATTATTTAGTAAATATTTTACTATTTTATGATTGACACCTTTAGGTTTATATCATGATTGGCTGTAACCATACTGTGGTAACAAAAATTTTGGCTATGAAAAAAATATTATAATTAAGCAACGATAAAATGCTGGCAACAATCAATAAATAATTATACAATCAATGAAAGAAAAGTTCTCAAAGTCTATGATTTTTTCCTTAACAATTTTTCTTCAAAAAGTCTTTAATATAAAGTTTTTGTTAGAAAAAAACATTTCTAAAGTAAATATTCTTAAATTTAAAGAGCTTTTTCATAGTTTCTAAGAACTTTTCATTTAAGAAATTTTCTTAGATTATGGATCATATAATGATAATCCAGGAATCATAATATAGTTATGAGGGATCATAATATGATAACATTTTGAGCATAGTATGATTACGTGCGATAATATTATGATAAATTCAATATAAAATGTTTATTTAGGACCATAATATGATAATTTTTTAATCATAATATTACTGTAGGGACCATATTATGGTAAAAATGTGGTTATTTTATTATCATAATATGATAACCATAATATAGTACGATTATGGTTGGCACAAGTATAAACCCAAAAATATATGATGCTTTTCGAATATGATTGACCCAACCATGTTTTTTCTTTGCGTGCAGAGATCGTTGTCTGGGGCATAATTAGTCAGTAATACTGGTGACAAAGTCAATAGTGAATCAGTACAGTTTCACTATCGACATTTCCTCCAGGGTATGTTTTAAAATTTTCTACAAATGTATATATGTACAAATATATGTAAATTATTTATATAAATATTTTTAAAATTTAATTTGAGAAAATTTCTAATTTCTAAATTTTCTAGAAATATATTAAGTTTTATTACATATAAATTGATCAAATTGGAATAACCATTAATTCAGATCAAATTATATTAGATAAGACCTCAGGGGATGATATGAGATCAAATTATATGTGCCATTTTTCGACTGAAATAAATTATGATGTAATATGGAATTATATACATGACTATATGTAATTATTTCGAAACCTTTTTCAGGACTTTGTCTTATGTCCTTTAAATGTATTCAGATATAATTCCTTGTATGCTTGGATCAAAGGAAGGACTTAATTAAAAAGCTTAGGCTGCAAACTTATATTAAGTTAGTTTATATATATATTCTGTGCGTACTAAAATTATTATTTTTTTGGAATTAAAAAAAATATAAATTAGTCACTTTCTGACCTTCAACCATTATGTATTTTTTTTAAACAGTAAATTCTATCTTCAAGAGAAATAGTTTAATTTGTAAATTTAAGACACTCATTTAAGGCATTTGTTGTCGATATTATAAACCGCCCCTGATGGCGGTTTGCCGCTTAGAAGGTTAAGAATTTATCTGATTTTGAAGTTTATAACTGTAGGAAACTAAAATCATATGTAATTTTCTTAATCGGTCAAAAATTGTAGAGTGTATTAATTTTTTTTATCATTATTACGTAAACAGTTATAAATTTTTTAAAGCATTAATTTGGTTGCTATTTTATACAAAATTTATAAGCATACTTTTAGGCATAATATTTTATATGCACACATATAACATTGTATATTTTAATAGCTCTAGGTGTTGCTATTTTTTAATTTAAATATACACTTTAATTTAATATTCATACATTTATGTTTTCTATTTTTTTTTTGTTTAATAATTAATGATGTTGTAAAAAAATGTATGTCCTCAAGTATTTGTCATATATCAAGAATTTAACCTTTTAGCTGCAAAATACTTATATATATGTTTTTTGCATATAATTTTAGATTTAGACGCAGCACGGGAAGGGGTTTTTAAAACTTTACTATACAGTTGAGTGGTTAAATATTGTTCATGTATTAACATGAAAAACAGTAGTAGATATTTCAGTAAATTTATTTTTAATTAATTATATGACTTTTTTTTTAATTTATTACACATACTTAATGTGGGGTCCTTAGTTCACTCTTTCTATCTTTGGCTAATACAAACTATAATTTGGTATATAATTTTGTAATGTTAATATGTGTTAGTTTATTTTTTTTTTTTTTTGCTTTAAATTTGTCACACATTCTCAGCATGCATGTTTTTGGTAGACCATATAAACTTTAGCCTTAATGTAGGCTATAAAAAACAAATTCATTGTAAGAACAAATGTTATGAATAAAAACACTTGGTTCTTTAGTTGGAGGAAGTTGTACAACAACTACTGCGGATAACAAGTTGTAGGTTTTAGTTACAAAAAAAAAATATATATTTTGAATAATAAATATTAAAAGATAATTGTGGTTTTTGTTTTATTAACCAAAAAAATTCACTTTTTTGGCTACAACTATAATGTATTTTTTATATTAATATTAATTTGGATAGAAACTGGCAGATATTAAAAAAAAAATAAACTATACACTCAAAAACTTAAATAATATCCTGCATTAGATGTGTTGATGAATAATACTTCTAAGACTTTCATTCTGTTTGTACCCTGTAGGAAAAGGACCTATCCCAGGACACGTCACGTGAGCGGTTCATTGTGATAGAGACCGGTCACGGGACCGGTCACTTTAACATGGGCTTGTCCTAGGAGGTGCTCAATTGCCCTCTGTGACATGTAACAGGACTTGTATAAAAGAACATGTCATGAATTTTGAACCGGTTACGTGGTAGGTACTTTAGAAACCGGTCCTCTTTTCACCTATCTCGTGATATGTATTTTCGGAAGTGGTCCAGTTTTCACCAATCTCGGGACAGGTAGCAATTTGCAACTGACACCTTTTTTCCCGCAGGGTAGTATACCCATGTGAAAACAAACATACGTGGTCTTGTATATGTCCATGCATAGTTCAATATATGACCATACATGATCTCATATATGACCATATATTTATAAATCGGAAATTATAGGGTACATGGCTTTATATAGTAATGTATTATAATATATGCTCAAATCTTAATCACATATTATAATATATAATCATATATGATCATATACTCTAAAATTAATAATAAAAACATATATGACATCATATGTGGTCATATATTGAAATATACATGGACGTATATGATCAAATATGCCCAAATACAAGACCATGTATAATCATGAATGTTCATATATATTTTCCTCTAGTTAAAAACTTTGTTATATAACGAAACCACAGTCAATTAATATTGTAATTGATTCAATTAAAATAATTATCAATATTAAAACATTCACAAGCAGTAGTCAATATTGATAATTTTGTTTAAAATTTTTAATTTCAAGAATTTAAAAGAAATTACTTTTGTGTGTATAACATATGTATTTTGAAATATATTGAGCAAATTATCCGACTTCTTTGTAAAAAAAATATTTCAAAGCTAATTTATGATACATTCCTGTACACTCACCAAAAAAAGTCTGTAATGGCAACTGAAAATTTTGCTGTTATTACGAGAATTTTTGCTAATTTGAGCCCAGCGGTATTTTTTTCTAATCTTAGCAACACATGTCTGCTGACGTGTAGTACAATTGAATAAGTAGAAAAATTAGAAGCCGCTATTAAATTTTAGTATACTTTTTGTAAAGTGGAATTTAAAATCGGTTTGCTAAAATCAGCAAAAAAAAAATTACTAAATAATATTAATATTAGTACAAAATGTTAAATTTATTTTTTTTATCGAGCATCAAAATTTTTTAACTTTATTATTTTTTTTTATAATATTTCATAAAAAATTAAAAAAAGTCAAAGGCTTAAAAATCTTAAAAATTGTTAAAACAAACGAATTAATCATTTTGTTTTAATTTGGAAATTTCTGTTTTAAAAAATATTTTAATCATTTTAAGGTCACAAATTTTAATTGTTTTTAGGGCTGATTTTTAGAACTAAAAAAAAATTTTAGCGCTATTTTAAGTGGATGTCCTATTTTCAGACATGAGTAGTCGGTATCTTCACTTTCGGCCCATTTTTTTAAACTATGTAACATTTTAAGGCAATTTAAGTTTGTAGGTGTAAGTTTTATTTAGAAATAACATTTCCTTAAATATTCACTTTTTTAAAATTAGTAATTTTTTTTGCTAATTTTAGCAAATCGGTTTTCAAAAATTTGTAAAATGATTTCTGAAATTATTAACAAAAATTTGTAAATATTCTGTAAAAACTCTGTAATTTGTTAAATGTAAATAGCAAAAAGATTTGCTAAATAATATTTTTTTTACTAAAAATCAGCACAAGAATAGTAAAGTGGGATTGAAAACCGTTTACAAATTTTTCTACTAAATTTTTTTCTAAGTGTAGCTTTTTTAATTATCAAACTACCTACGTTTCTGCATTACACAATTAGGGGTTAAAATATATTTATAAAAAAATTAGAAAAGTTTGTTTAGCTTTTATTAAGCTTGAATGGATACTTGAAAAGCACATTAAAGCAACACTTTGTGGTAACAACTTTTTAGCACTTATGACGAAGTAAAGGAATACATAACACAGCCATACAAATATATACCTACTAAATTCATACTGCTTTTGCTATACATAATCTAAGTATAGAATATATAGGGGCAAGTAAGCAAAACATTAACATACAACAAACAAAATGTGAATGTTAAAGACGTGAACTTGCATGCCAGTATTAATGCTTGTAGCTCTTTTTCTCTCGTTGGAGAAGTGGTCGTAATAGAAGTAGTTAAAGTAGAAGCAACAAAAAAAAATAAAAAAATATGAAGAAAAAAAATCTTGAAGAAGGTCATAATCATTACTTAGATTTTTATGTGGTATAGATGTATTAGTGAAATTATATTTTTGTCTGAGTGGCTGTGTGTTAAGATCATATTTTATATGTTTTTGATATGTGCTTGGAAGTGTGTGTGTATGTGTTACGTGGACGTGTGTGTGTAAATATGTCAACTTTATAGCTTGTGTTGATATCAAGCGTAGAAAATTGTTAACATGTCATAAAAATTTAAGCATTTTGAACTTGGCATTCCTTGTTATAAACATCTTAAAACATAACATTAAATATATTGAGAATCGTAGTGAAAGTGAAGAAAAAAAATGAAGGTTCGTTAGCTCATTATCATTATAATTTCTAATTTTTTTTTTCATTTAAGGTTGTTTACAAAAACTAAGAAAACCTACCATTTTTTTAAAAAGATTTATGGGCATTACTGTTAAAGACATTACAAGTATATGTAAAACAATCTACACTTGGCATTATCTAGCTAAACTTGCTATTATCAGGTAATGGGAAATGGAATAAGAAAACAAAAATTGTAAGTACCTACACTTTGGTCAAATATCACATTATTTTAACATGGGGTGTCATTGGAGGTAAATGGTTACAAGTATAGATATAAATATCTTATTACCAAGAAAGTACTTTTATAAGTAGTTACTTGTAATATTGAAATCACTGGTGAGCAATAAGGACCAAAAAAAGTGCATACTTGTAATGAGTAAAATAAGCCATGTCAAATATTATAAAAATCGGAGAACAATAAAAAAGGATGTTTTTTTAGAGCCATTATAAAAGAGCCAAAGAAAAATATTTTTGTATACATCGATCTCCACCTGAAACACCTGAACCTCTAATTATTGCCTACTAGACATGATATTGCCCCACTAAAAAAAGCAGGTGTTCATTAATTTTCCCTATTCTATCGGCTTTGGGCAAAATGGTCCCAAGAAATATGACCCTAATCTTAAAATGACATTATGACGCATTTTTTTGCCACAAAATTTCATAATTAAAAATTAACCCCAAAAATATAATGAATAATAACTCCATTCAAATGGAATTTGAGACTTTTATTCATTATGCAAAATAACCCCAATTTGAAGAAATGAAAAATTACACAAAAAAGCATTGTTTATGTACAGCAATTTATGGAATAATAATTTTTGAATTAACTGAAACCTTGCATCTTAGAACTTGGCAATGATGAAACCTCTTAAAAATTATATTTGTTAATTATATATTTTAAATTTTTATCAGGCTCGAGGTCATAATTTAATGTTACTAAAGAATAGTAAACACTAATTTTTTTATTAAATAAAAAAAAATAAAAAAAATTGTGAGTATCAGCGCTAGAAAGAGTGCACACTTTCAACCTGAGCGACCAGGTCATCGTCAGTCTTCTTAAGAACCACCCAACCCACAAACAACTCATGGTTTTGAAAAGGCTTATATATCACATACCCTAAAGAATATGACTACGCGAAGTTCCTTTTTCATAGTTATAGGCTTTTTACACTGAACAACATCTTTGTGAAACGCATGGAAGATGTTGAAAATGTGAAACATGTGTTTACCTTGGCAACATTTTTCATATGTTATTTATTCAGCTGTCAAAAAAAAAAAGAAAAATACGCATAATTTTTGTTAAAAATAAAAAATGGATTTAGAGAAAGCATTAATTCATGGAGTAGTTGTTGCTTTGCAAGAACAAACCCGAATTTTAATGCAGTACATACATTCAAATATTAAAGGTCATTCTGTAAGAAGATGATAATGAAGAAGAATTTTTGGTAGACATAAGTATTAAATTCTTATATGTGCCGCTCATTTTCCTTTGTTGAATAAATATTTTTTTGTTTATTTTCTGCAATGTCAGTTTGCTAGTGATGGCACAAAGAAAATCGATTTTATTTGTAATTTTTTTAGTGATGACACTTAAAAAAACGAAAGATGTAAGATGGAACAAAATGAGAAAGGATCATATTTTGTAGATGTAGAAAGATGTAGAATTCTCATGGGAAGATGTTAACATCTTTGCTAATTGATGAAAGATGAAAGATGTAGCTCAGTGGTAAAATGCTTTTAGTGTATGATTACCTGTACAAACTGAGCTTTTACCATCTATTTCGAATTTGTTCTTAACATATGAAAATCAAAAATGATTTTTTTTTTTACCAAAAATCGCGTGATTTTAAGGTTTCATTATTGTCCAGCTTTAAGACGCAATGTCATGAAAAATAATTCGCTCTTAAATTAAAAAAAAAAAAAATATCCTACACCAAGTTAAAATTGGTTAAAATTTGAGAAAGCCGCCAAAACTCCGGAAAGGGTATTTTTCTATCAGTAGTTTAGAAAATATAGTAGGAAATTGCCCAAAATTTTCCTGAGTTTTCCAAAAAAAAAAGCAATATCAGACAGGTGGGTTTATATGGTCCGATTTTCTTTTATTTTGGAGACATAATGTATGGTCCCATTAGACATGTACACAGTTTTATGTGTCTCAATTCCATTCAAGCCCAATTCAAATAGGTCTAAATTTGGACTGATTCTAATTAAAATCAATATGGTTCGTTCTTGGGCCAAATTTATTACAAAAAATTTTTATATTTGCGTTTTAAAGTTTTATTCCAGTTCATTAAAGCAATTACCATATGTTGCGTTTTTTTTACATATATGTTGCGATTTTTTTTAAAATTTGGTGTATAAATACACTTAAAATAGTTTGTAAGTTAAAATAACAGAAAATGCCATTTACAAGAAATGATATTTCATTTAAAAACCAGTCTACTTAATTTTCATTTAAACTAAATAGCTTTTGTTATTTTTTTTTAAATATTGATTAAATAACTGACACATCCGTAAGAAACAAATGATGAATCAGTAAAAATAAATGTTAAAATTTTACCTACCAATTCCTTAAAAAACAAATGATTTTATCATTTATTTAAAAATTGTTTCTGTTTTTATATATTTTTTCTAATCTACAAAATATATGAATGCATGGCTATAGACACTTTTTTTGTGAATGTGCTTGTGTATGTATGTGTATTTATGAAGTTCTTGAAATTTAAATTGAAATAATTTTGTATATAAGCAACCAGTTTAGATAAAAAAATTGGAATTTTTTGAATATTTTTTTTGAAATAGACAACAAACAAAATTTAAATTTGTAACAACTGTAATGGACACAAATAAACCACAAATTTCCGTTCTGTGGGAAAATTTTTATTAAATTTCAAACAAATGAAAAAATTAAATGAAACTGAAAAAAATCGGTAAATGATAGTAAATTATTTCGAACTTGAGCGCCCCGGTAGGCTAGTTGGTAGCGTGCTAGCTATCAGTGCGGGGGTCGTGGGTTCGATTCCCACCAGAGGCTCTGGTCTGTTTTGGCTACAACGAACCGATGGCCTTTGTTGCTAGTGCTCGGTTAGGGTATTGGTATATAATTTGTAATTATATGATTAATATAAATTAAAATAAAAAAACAAAAAATATTTCGAACAAATGTATAAAAAAGTTAAAGTCGAAATTTCTTAAAATAATAAATGTATGTTCCTTTGTTTTGAAATGGAACGGACAACTTTTTTATTAAACTACAAACAGTAAACTACATAATATTCTGAGTGTAATACCACATAACGTTCACGATTCAAACTTCAACCAGATATTTATAGTTTTGTATATCTAAATAACATTTAAGTCCAGTTCAGAAAGGACCGAATTTTATAAAAATATCTATATATTTGATTACAATATTTACATGGACACAAAATAAATAATATAAATGAAAAGTCGTTTATTTTTACAGACTTTCCAGATAATATTTATGACATTAAAAAAAAATAAATATCATTTATTTTTACGGATTTTGTAGTTAGTTTATTGACAGTTAAATTAAATGAAAAATCTTTTATTACTTATGTAAATTAATTTATTAAAATTTAAAAATCAATGCAAAGTTCTTTTAATTTAAATTAAAAGTTAATAGATCAGATTTTAAGTGATTATTTAATTTATTTTAAATAACATTTTCCTGATAATTTAAACTACAAACTATTTTGAATGTATTATACTTTCAGGATCTGCTAAAAATCATCTTTAATTTTGCTTGCAAAAATAACTTAAGTAATTTTAAAATGTTTTGTCCAACGGCAAATTTCAGTTTATAAGTTTTAGTGCTTGCGTTTAACCTTTAATTCTAAATATTGAAGGTTATTTTAAGTAGTACTTTTTTAAATTATTTAAGCAATTGATTCACAATACATATACCACTATACAATAAAACCCATACACCAACACAAGTATAAAACACACACATAAAAGCACAGCATGAACATATTACAAACCAGTAACAGGGGAATTTCACCATTCAAGGTAAATCAAAAACAAACTATTTAAACCAGAAAATCTATTCATACCAAAATGCCTATGCAGCAGATATTTAAAGGCCACTTACACACAAATACATATAAACTACTAAAAATAATTTAGATTTATGTGTCTAAGTACATATGTATGCATGCGTAATTCTTGGTAAGTTTACATACTTATAAACAAAATCCTTTACACTAAAATTATATAAAATTTAAATATGAAAATTCTTTTTTTTTTCCGCTGCATATTAAATACCTATAACAGGTCTAAGGCCTAAAATTTTTTTAAAAAAATAATTAAAAATTTGTTAAAATTTTAGAGCAGTTTGTAAACCTGAATTTAGTGTGGATTTTATTTAGCCAAATCGCACTCACCCTTAATTCATTATTTTTATAGTTTTTCATAGAGAATTTTTTTTTGTGTCTTAAGAAAATTCCGTCTACATTTTTAGCATAGTGTTAAATGTATTTATGTACGTTGACATTCACGCAGGTATTTTGTTTATATTGTTTTGACCTAGTTTTCACTTAAACATGCATATAAACACTAACTCGTATTACCTGCATACCTACGCACACACACACACACACACACATTTAAACAATATTAGATTGACATTTAATTTTACTGCTACTCCCACTTCCTTCCTCTGTTGCAGTTGCAAATGTTAACTGCCACATACGAGTACTGGCAATAAAACAACAATTCAAAGTCAAATTCACTTTTCATAAATTTTTGACTCTGTTTTTAAGTTGTTGTTGTTGTTGCTGATGTTGTTGATTGTGTTCTTTTCTTTTCTTTTTTTTGTTGTTCCATGGGTTTTATTTTCTTGTTTTACCTTGCAAAAAAAAGGAGTCGGTATTCTATGAAAAGTTTAAACAACATAAAAACATATAAATATTTTTTTAGCTATAAATTTTTCGAAATATGCACTCATCCGTAGTTAACCTTGTCCTCAAATTACATGGAATTGCCAGTTCTCTTTTTTTTTTGCTGTATTTTTATAAGTTTTTTATTTAAATATATTTAATTTAAATGCATTTGACATTTTGGTTGATTACCATGGAAGTTTTCAAAATTTTTAAATTGGTTGTTATACATGTTGTTAATGGCAAAATTTTCAATGCAATAAAAGGTGTCAATGATTTTTATGAGATTTTAATCATAAACAAGTTTGTAAAAAAAATTTGAAAAAAAGTTTAGTAAAAAAATTTAAATAAGTTTAACCCAGGGTGGTGATAACTGTTGCACTGTTGGGATAACGGTATTTTAGCACAAATTTAGATTTACTTATTTTAAAGAAGAATGCTACTTCAATTTTGTATTTTTGATAACAACAAAAAAGAGAATTAGGCGAAGGGGCTTGTGCCGGACGTTAAACGACGCTAACAATTGTATTTCGCAAATGCCCGCTTGCCTAAGTCGGTAAAGACATTTTAAAGACAAATTTCAATTTCGTAGCTGTAGCGGCTTAGGTAGAGTGTATAAGAAGGCATCTTTTCCTTTCTAATGTCTGGTTTTCATTATGTCATATGAACTGACAACAAAAACTGACTAAAATGAATTCTCGTCATTTTGTGTCAAATACGTTTTTATTACATCTTAAAAACTGACAATAAGTCGATAAAGCAGAGCGTGTCAAAGACTTATGTCAAATTTTGATGTCAGTTGACTGACACTCCGTTTTCATTACAAGGGTCAAGTGTGATGAGGCGAGCGAACAGCTGATTTGAAAATATTAATTTGTGTTCAATAAAAAGTGGAAAAAATTTAAAAATTATAAAAAAAGAAACAAATGGCCATTTCTTTCTTTATTTAAAAAATTTCCATTGCAATTTATTTTTCCAGCAAAAAAAAAAAAAGAAAAAAATAACAGCTTTGCGACCGCCATACAAAAAAAAATTTACAACTTGTTGTCAATTTTATTTTAGATAAAAAAATGCTGCCATATCTGCTGACAAACTGAAATTTGACGTTTTCACTTGTATGTCATTTTAGAAGGCAGTTCGTGTGCATAACTGACTGCAAATTCATATGACAACCCGTTTTCATACATTTGCCAACAATTTGGACAAATTGATATTAAAAATGACATAGTGAAAACCATGCATAACGCCATTTTTACCACATTCGTATAGAAAACTTCAAAAATTTAATTTTTTTGTTCAGTAAATTATATTTTAAGGAATATTTAAAATAGTTTGTAAATTAAAATAAACAATGTCCATGTTCTTAAGGAGCGCACAACAGGTCCAGCAGAGGTCTAGGTGTATATCGTAGCGATATGAGGTTGCATTTCGATGCTTCATCCTCCTTTCGACAATTTAAAAGAAATGATATTTCATTTAAAACCCTGTCTACTTACTTTTTATTTAAATCAAATGGTGTTAAATATATATATTTAAATGGTGTTTTAGCAACTGACACATCAGTAAAAAAACAAATGATTACCCAGTTAAAAATAACTGTTAAAATTTTACCTACCAATTCCGTAAAAATAAACGATTATTCAATTATTTGAAATTGTTTCTGTTTTTTGGTATTTTTGTTTTTTTTTTTGTGTTTTTTTTGTTTAAAATGCAGAATGTAGACTCACGCAGGCTTTAAACAATTGAAATAATTTTGTATATAAACAAACAATTTATACAAAAATAATATTGGAATTTTTGACATATATTTTTTTTTTAAACAGAAAACAAAATTTAAAATTGTGAGAACTAGACCACAAATTTGCATTTTGTGGGTAAATTTTAATTAAATTGAAAATAAATGAGATATATAAATGAATCTGAAAAAAAACTGTAAATGTCAGTAAATAATTTTGAACAAATGTAAAAAAAATTACAATAAATATTTCTTTGAAAAATAAATGTATGTTCCTTTATTTTTAACTGAACTGCAACAATTTTTTTATTAAACAACAAACAGTAAACTACATAATATTCTGGGTGATCATTTAAATTTCCGATTTCCAGCCAAAGTGATTTCTTTAGGCCGTTAACTTTGTCATTCCGCCCCATCCCCTTTTTGACACCAGATTTTTATCATATTCTGGCTAAAATACCAGTAAGTGAACCCAGACCCCAGGGAACCTATACTTAAATATCAAATTTCTAGCCAGAGAAGTGTGGTGTGGTGATCCCCTTTTAGCGCTTGCGTTTAGGAATTGTAAAAAATTCCATCTGAGTGAATATTTGCATCAGAAGAGGAACCTCTATACCAAATTCCTAGCTCCAGCTGTTTTGGGATGCTGACTAATAGGGAAACGACCGCAACCTAAATATTCTGATTATGATGAAATTTGAATTTGTGATAGAAAAAGAAATTTAAGAACGACTTGTCTGACTTTTTCGGCCATCTGTTCTATAGTGTGAAATAGAGGAAAGGAATTTGAAAATTCATGTCGCAAACTTTCCAAATTGTATTTTAAAACTGCATTGAAATAATATTTTCGTAAAATGTGGAAATAAAGGGTTGTCAAGTTATTGCAAAAAGTAGCAAAAAAGAACTTTACGAACATTTTTTTTAAATTTGAAACATGAATATAAAAAAAGGGAAATAAACGTATCCGCTGCGATTTGATACTGAACAAAATTTAATGTGTTAGTGAATGTGGCAACCATAGCAGAATACTTCTTCATACAAAGTACCCCACTATTTAGAAATTTTTACAATTCAAAAAGCAAAATATTACAGAAAAAAGGTACCAGTAAAAAGACCTCGAAAGTACCAAGAGTTTTTTTTTGTACGAAAAGGTTTCTTATACATAAAAAACACTAACTTTTTAGAAATTTTTGTGATAAAAATATGTTTAGATTCTATGTGCTGTGTTTTTAGATAAAAATTCATTATTTTAAAATAAAAACTTAGATTCTAAGGCCTTTCTTTGAATAAAAAATTCTTAGATTGTGAGGACGATTCATTATGAAAAATATTTAGATTCTAAGGATTTTTTCTAGTAAAACTATTCTTAGATTTTAAGAATTTTTTCTAAAAGAAAAATTCTGAGACTCTAAGGACTATGAAAAAAAAATCTTAAAAATGTACTTGAAATCTAACAATATTTTTATTAGACAAATTTTATAGAATTTAGAAATTAGAATTTTTTTTAAGTATTTTTTTCTTTAAAAAAGTTGTATAGAATCAACGAAGTTTTCTTGAAATTAGGGTTATTTTATTTTCATATTATAATAACTACATTATAGTACGACTATGATTGGCACAATAATAATCCTAAAAATATATGATATCCTTCAAATATAATTACCCCAACCATGTATTTTCTGTGCGTGAAAAAAAATTAAAATATTGTTAATGTACATAAAAATTATCCACCCCCAAAAGCAAGGGCTGGATCCGCCACTGATAGAATCAAAGAAGATTTTTTGAAATAGTCCTAAATGTTTTCTTAAGGAAAAACATTTCTTAAAGAATAATTCTTAAATTAAAAGAACTTTTTCATAATTTCGAATCATAATATGGTAAAGTTATGGTTATTTTATTATAATATAATAACTATAATATAGTACGACTATGGTTGGCACAATCATAATCCCAAAAATATATGAAGCTTTTCGAATATGATTGCCCCAACCATGTTTTTTTTTTACAGCCAGTACATGCCCCGCTTGTTTGTTAATATGTTTTTTATAGAGTATTCAAAAAACCGGCCTTTTGAAAAAACCGGTTTCGGTTTTCTTCGAAAAATAGAATTTTAAAAAAATCGGTTTCGGTTTTTGCAGAAAAAACCGGTCAACCGGTTTTTTTCGGTTTTTTTTTTAAATTGATTTATTACAAAAAAAAAAAAAAAACAAATTTAATATATAAAGTAATAAAAGTAAAAAAATACATTTTTTGAATAATATATATATTCATTTAAATTCAATTTTTTTATTGTATTTCATTTTAACATAAAATTAACTTAAAACCAATATTTTTTAATATAATATCTTAAAAATTAATATTATAAAACTATATTTATATCAAATGATTAGAGATCATTAAGTTTGTAAATTGGTAAAATTAGGTACGTTAGTAATTTGAACATTTAAAACGTTTGGCATTAAATAAGTTTTTTTTTAATATTTCATTTTAAATATGTAAAAAGAAAATCTATTTTTCTCTTCTAAAATAGTATTTTAGAAATAATATGCAATTTAAATGTTTCGTTTTAAGACGATCTTTTTGTTTTGATTAAGCTAGAAGTGGAAAATACTCTTTCACTAATAGTAGATGTTGGACAAATAGTCAAAAGACAATTATATAAATTGTACAACTTTTCAGTTCTTTCGTCGCATTTATCAAAATATATTAAATCATCATATGTGAGTGACCTTCTTCGAGAAAAGGGACCTAATGTGTGAAAAAGTGGGTTTGGACTTAAGAGTGCATTTTGGTACCTAAAAGTGTGTAGAATAAGATGAAATGAGTTAGATTTCTGATAAAAATTTATTTACCCCATGAAAACGTACAAATCGAACTTGGGAAAATCGATAAAAATGAGAAACATTTTTTTGATTTTTTGGTTTTAAATTGTCACTCTAAAAGCGAAAAAATAAGTCACCACATAGGCATGACGTCACCAAAGTCGGCACCCAATCATAACAAACCATATCAAATCGCATCTCCCAACTGAAGGTGTGTTCACAGTGATAATGCGTTATGAAACTTTAAATGCTTTTTTCTCAAAACTTCATTTTCACACACTAGGTCCCTTTTCTCGGAGAAGGTCACATATAATGATGAATGATTTTGTACAGTCTCTTTTTTAGGATTTTGAATACTTTTTATTGTGTTATTTAGATCACAAAATAAACTATTTGAATTTGGAATATCCAAAGTTAAGTCTTCATCGGAATCTATCAGACTTACATCTTAATCTTCATAACCAAACGATTATGTGTTCGGAAAAAATAAAAGAGACCAAGTAACCCAGTTGGTGATGTAATTAAAAAAACCGGTTAACCGAACAAAAAAGACCGGTTTTCGGTTTTCTTCGAATTTACAAAATATTCGAAACCGATCAGTTTTTAAAATATAGAAACCGGTTGACAGTTTTCCGGTTTCGGTTTTTGAATACTCTAGTTTTTTATTTTTATAGAAACCTTTTGTAAATTATGCGTTTTGGAAATTCCCAATTTTTATCCTCTTTTAAGCCAGTTCTAATCAAAGCAACGTTTTTTTCAAAAATTTCGCTTTTTGCGTTATAAGGTACACCAGCCTCCATTTTTTATTACATCTCACTAACTCTTGGAAAAACACCCAGCAAAACTTTGGTAATGGGTGCGATATTCTCATGCGTTACCTTGTAATTATAGCTCGTTACCTTTTTCATTATTTGCAAGCATAAAGTAATAAGTTACTCATTATTGATTACGTAATATATGATTTATAAATGTAAAGTAATAATTGTTATATTTTTGAAAATCTATTTTTAGATACATTACTTTGTGTTTCTTTGTAAGCAAAAGGGTAATGTATGTGTGTTTTGATAACACTAGCGAAAAAACGAAGCGCAACAATTCATTTAAGTTTAAAGCAATCAAATACTATATGCGTCGATGGCTCATTGGGTTAGAGATCTTGGCTGGCAACCAGATTTCCCTGGATCGATTCCCATCAGGACCACATTATTTTTAATTACAAATATTTTAAATAAAATATTTGTAATAATTTTTTTTTTAAATAAAAATTCCTCTTTTTTAAAAATCTATTTTTAGACACATTACTTTTTCCATTCTCGTAACCATATAAGTAACCCCTTACATCATCACCTCTAAAGTAATGGGTATATACATTAGTTTAAGGCTCATCGCCTGTAAAATTCATCAATGAAGTAAGGTGTAAAGTAATCCATCGGCCCCTATGGCAATACATTACTTTAGCCATTATTTGGTAATGTGTGGTTTTGCTGGGCATCTTAATCTACTTTTATAATAAATTTAGCTTTCTCTCTATAATATTCTCAATTAAATGCTTTTAGAAGAAAACCAGGTAATATTTTGTATTATTCTAAAGACAAACGCTTGCTTTAAATTGGCTGTTACTTTTTTGTTTGTAATTTTTTACAACAATTCTTTTATGTATCTTACCAAAGTCTCAAGAGATTTTTTTAACGTACCTGTAAGTAAATAAACAAAAAATATATATTAAACTTTAAGAAATACGATAATAAGCTTATTTTTTTTTTAAATAAATTTGTTAATATTCTTTGAAAATTATAACAGTTTACATTTATATACATAACAAATTTTAAATAACCATAAATATTCTCTTAAACAAATATTGACCCCATAAACAATTGACTGAAGTTATAATTAAATGCACAATATTAAAACAATAAATTTTCTACAATGTTAACAAACGCCATTTTTTTGGTTCTGTTCTCCTTTTGAATTAATATGAACAAAATTTATATCGGATTGGAAATTAAATGCATGTGTGCGTTAGTGAAATGCAAATTTCACAAACAAATAATTTAATTGTAATTATTGCAACAATTTGTACCATTGTTGGCACACATAGAGATTGTAACGTTATGGGTAAAAATTTCTACAAAAAAGTTTTTCCTAATATAATTTTTGAGTATAAGCTGTATGCATGTATGAATGCTTATATAAATTTACCTATACATACATAAATATACACTCTCAATTTATAACGTTTAAAATTAGATGGCGGATAAAAATGGAATTTGGTATAATAGACTGTGGAACCATAAATTTCACAACAAAGTCAATATTTAATTATGCAATTAAGTATTTTGAAATTTTGTTACAATGGTTGGTTTTTAGAGGGAGAGAGAGAGAGAAAGAGAGATGGTGGTGGGGGGGGGGGGGGGGGGGAAGGGTGTGGTTATATGAAAATAAAATGGAGTTTAAAAGTTAAAAAAACAAAAAATTGAGTAAGTAAAAGTTATGTTATTGTAAAGAGGAAAAAAGGACATTAGTAAATAATTTCATAGCTTATTTGTTTTGAAAAATATTTAAGGTCTTGTGCGAGGTGGGTAAAAAGCAAACTGAAAAGTTGTTTAAAACATTTTTTGAAATTATTTGTAATGACGCCCTGAAAAAAAAAATTGCTTTAAAAGGCAAACAAAAATTATAAAATGTGTTTATGATTAATGTTCCATAAAGTCATAAATGATCATCTTTGTTTAAAATGTTACGATTTAGTAAAGTTTATTTCCACTTTCAAATAAATACATTTTCATACAATTTGTATTGCGAATGTAAGTGAAATCACAATCAAAAAAATATGATAAAAATTAGTTTTAATTCTCTCTAAATTCTAACTCCGATGAACAAAAAATATATAAGTTAAAATAAAGTGATTTCAAATCCTTTATTTACTTTTTGTGGAACACAAAACTGAAAAATGTTTCAACAACATTTTTTTTTTAAATCAATTGCAATTACTATAACAGGTTTATTGCAATTTATTTTATAGATTTCTTTTCAGTAAACTAAATCACTTGTACACGTATGTAAGATGTTTTTGATGATTTTTATACACTAACCAAAAAAAGTCTGTAATGGCAACTGAAAATTTTGCTGTTATTACCGGAAATTCTGCTAATTTGAGCCCAGCGGTATTTTTTTCTAATCTTAGCAACACATGTCTGCTGACGTGTAGTACAATGAAATTATTAGAAAAATTAGTAGCCGCTACCAAATTTTAGTAGACTTTTTGTAAAGTGGAATTTAAAATCTGTTTGCTAAAATCAGCAAAAAAAAAATTGTTAAATTTTATTTATATTAGTAAAAAGCTTTGAATTTATTTTTCTTATCGAGCATCAAAAATTTTGAATATATTTTTTAAAACACGAATTAATCATTTTGTTTTAATTTGGTAATTATTTTGGTAATTTTTTTTTTACTTTTAAGGTTAAATTTTGATTGTTTTTAGGGCGGATTTTTAGAACTAAAAAACCTTTTTAGTGCTATTTTAAGTGGATGTCCTCTTTTTAGACATCAGTCAGTATCTTCACTTCCGATCCCTTTTTTAATATATGTAACATTTTAAGGAAATTTAAGTTTGTAGGTGTAAGTTTTAATTAGAAACAACATTTCCCGCAATTACCACTTTTTTAAAATTAGTAATATTTTTTGCTAATTTTAGCAAATCGGTTTTCAAAAATTTGTAAAATAATTTCTGTAAAAATACTGTAATTTGTAAAATGTAAATAGCAAAAAGATTTGCTAAATAATAATTTTTTACCAAAAATAAATACAAAAATTTACAAATTTTTCTACTAACTTTTTTTTCTGAGTGTAGCATCATACATCATACAAAAAAGAGACTTCAAATAATCAACTACAAAAGTATTGATTAGAAAAACAAAAATTGGTTTAAAATAAAATGAAATTTACAGTAAACCCATCACGTGCTTCAGTAGATACTCAATACATTGAGCCTCAATTTTAGGCCAAAATGCAATTTTATAAATTTCTAACGTCAGTTGCTATTGAAACTCAATTTCAAAATAAATGCAATTTTTGTACAATTTTAACGTCAATTACAGAAAAATAAAGGAAATACACATGTAAGAGAAAAATAAATAAAAAGAAGTGTTAGTGTATTATATTCGGCTTTCATGATGCTTTTTGTTGTACCCTTAACAAAAATTTAAAATTTTATAAAGGAGAAAAATAGTTGTATGCTATCAATCTATTATAAAATTGTATAACTAACAGTCAGTATTGGGTAAAATGCCGAGCAGTATTCGTAGTTTTATAAAACAAACAATCAAAAACATTTAAAATTTAATAAGAAAAATTATAATTTAAAAACTTTTGATTTTTATAGAAATTTCATGATGAATTCAATATATTCATCTAATGTTATTCCATTGACTATGAAATAATTGAATCGATTAATTGATTTAATTTTAAAAGACCATTGGGTTTTCATCATTCGATTTTTCAATCAGTAAATTCAATCGATTTACAAATTTTGAGAATTCAATCGATTTAGTGTTCATTCGATTGAATAATTTGGTAACGACATTCGACTTTCTTAATTCAATTTTAAAATTTAGAAAATAAATAACTAAGTTATTAGTTGTAATTAAAAGAAATTGAAGAGTTTTTTTTCTAACAAATACAAAAAAAAAAAAAAAAATTAAAACAAATCATTAAAATCGCTAAAATCGAAAAAAATTGAAATTGAAAAAAAAAAAAATCCAAAATTATAGACTTACAAACATAAAAAAATTCTAAAATTGGAAAAATCGCCAAAATTTGAAAAATCGTTAAAATTTAACAAATCGCTAAATTGCAAAATTCAGCAAATTTGAAAAAATTACTTAAATTTAAAAACCAAAATTAGTAAGAATCCAACATTTTAAATTTAATAAATCCAACATTTTAAATTTAATAAAAAACCAAAATTAGTAAGAATCCAACATTTTAAATTTAATAAAACGTTTCAATTGAAACAAAATCGTCAAAATTTAAAATAAAAGCTTAAATTTAAAAATATCGCTAATACTAAAAACAAATTTTTTTTAAATTTACAATTTCAATCGTTCATATCTGGAAAACTAAACGAGCTAAAGAAAAACTTTTTGCACCAGAGGTTAGATTTGGCTAGATTCTTATATCGTGTTTATCTCGAGAACTATTCATTGCAAAGAGAGAAAGAAAGAAAGGGATATATTTGGCGATATTAAACATTTTTATATTTTATTTTTACATTTTTTAATTTTGCAGATTTTTTTTTAATTTTTTTTAGTCTATTTTCCGAATTTTTAATTTTTAAAATTTTGGCCTTTTTTTCGATTTTTTGGCTTTTTTTAATTTTGAGGAGTTTTTTTCTTCAATTTGAAGGACTTGTTTTTCCAATTTTAGAGTTTTTCCGAATTTGGCATCTTTTTTATTCGACGTTTTTTTTTAATTTGAGCGACATTCTTTCAATTTTAGCGAATTTTTAATTTTGAAATTTTATTTAATTATTTATTTATTTTATTAAACATCTAATTACAAATTATATCTTATTACCCTAACCAAGCACTAGCACCGAAGGCTATCGGCTCGTTGTATCGAAAATAGACCAGAGCGTCTGGTGGGAATCGAACCCACGACCCCCGCACTTATAAGCTAGCACGCTACCAACTAGCCTACCGGCGCGCTCAATTTTTTAAATTTTATTTATTTTGGCATTTTAATTTACAAATTAACGATTTTTATCGTGAACTTAATAACTGTTTCTTGTTCGAATGAATTCCAAAGAATGTTTAAAATATAATTCATTCAATAAAAAGTAAATTGAATTCCATTTTTGAGGAATTCATTCAAAATATAAATCAATCTTCCAAGCTCTGTGTTCAACTAATGAGTCTTATTTGACTCAAATCTTAATTATAAATAAGATTTGAAATTGACTTATTTTTTGTCACATCAAATTTATTTATCCCTCATTACTATTGAGACATCGCGAACAAAAGTAAGTAAGCGAAAATATAGGCTAAATTTTGCTAAATTCCTTCCCATTTTTATTTAAAAAATTTTTTTGAGCGCCGAACCGATTTTGCCTTTTTTCAATACCAAACAGCTGAAGAAGGTAAATGTGAACTGTACCACTTGTGTCTTAGCCCCGTAATCGACATTTAAGCACACATATGAATATCGCTAGATCGACCTAAAATAGCATGAGGATCAGTAATATACATATAAATACTTTATAGGGTCCAAAAATATAATATTACGACTTTTTTCAAATGGAATGGCAAACTGATATGTAACTTCATCACATATGATGGGGGGTATAAAAATAGAAATTTAAATATTTATACACAAACAAGGAGAGCAAAAAAAAAAATACCCAAAAAATTTGGCTTAAAAGGGAAAGTATTTCAAAATTAAGACAACATTTAAAAGAACAAGTTTTAAATAAAATATTTCAATTTGTTTTGAGCTATTTTTTTAACTAATACATGCGAGTATTAATGTAAAAGCCACATAAGTGCCGCACTTACATTTTCAAGTATCCCAACATACCAAATGACTTGAGAAAAATATTATTATAAGCTTATAAACACAAGCCTTAAGCTTGAAAAAGACTTGAGAATTTATTGAAAAAGGCTATCGTAACAATTGTAGAAAAATCAAAACGGAACCCTCGTGAAAATATTATTGGTGTATGATTACTATAAGCTTATTCTTGCAATTGTAGAATAAGCTTACAAAAATAATATTGTATTAACTTGTGTATAGAAAAGCTTATTTGACTCAATATATTTATAACCTTTTTTTTTAAGCTTCACATATAATATATTATTAAGTGTTAAAAAATAGAAATCACAATTATTTTCATTAATTTAAATTTTTTTATTTTAATTTTAAATATAAATAATAATTTATTTTAAATATAAAAAATAATAATTCATTTTAAATATAAAAAATAATAATTCATTTTATATATAAATAATAATAATTAATTTTAACCATAAATAAAAACTATTATAAAAATAATTAAATTTAATATGCAATTGCACGCTCACTTTATAAAACTTACAACCAAATGAGCACGCAAAACACGTTTGACAAATTTAAAAAAAAAGTAACGGCACTTGTTGTATACAACAAAGACAACAAGACTAGAATGCATTGAAAAATATTTCTATTTCAATCGTCATATTGCGTTGTTGTATGTTGTTTATAAGCATACTTGAGAAAAAGTTATGTATAATAATATTTTCTCAAGCATTGTTAAATACTGCTTGTGAATTCACATTTTAAAAACATTATAATAAACGAAATTAAGAAAAGCTTAAAACACATTATTTATATAAGCTTATTCTCAAATTGTATTGCAGTTTGATTGCTATATGGTATAGTGGGATGTACCTCTATATATACACATACACACACACACACACACACAAAACGGTCATTGATATCCCTGTAACTTGGCCAAACATAACCAATTACTTTATTTATGGTTGTTGTCTTTTGAGTGTATTGTAAATGGTTTCAAAACTTAGTTCTTTTTTTTATATATATATATGTGTGTGTATGTGCGTGCTTATTCGCAAATTCTTATCACGTTTGTACAGCTATTATGTTTTATTTTCATTGTACAACTCCTGTTTCTTTTTTTTTGGGAAGTCAGTGTACTTTTAGAAAATCCCTTAACAATTTGAAAATACCAATTTTATTGGCTCAATATTCCGTTTTTTTTTTCTTTTTGCCTTGGCTTTACGTGTTTCTTTTTTTTTTTGTATGTGTTGTTTTTTATTTAATATTGACCATCTATATTTTTGATAGCTTTATTCAAATTTGTGTACTCTAACAATCAAATGTTGTTGTAAATTTTTGTTTTAGAGCCACTATAGAAATGGGCAGAGATTGTTTTTTATTGTAAAAGTTAGAAATATTTTACATAAATTTAATAAAGTGAATTTACAAAAAAAAACAAAGAAATGTATTAAAAATATTCAATATAATTTTTTTTTGTTAAAGATTGTTAAGGAGATTTAACAAATTGCTTCAAATTACTTTTTACATGTAAGTTATCTTAACCCTCTAATGTACGAATTTTAGTTCGAAATGAAAGGTTTATAAATTTGTATAAATTTTTAAAGAATTTTAAAAACTATACTTTTTGAGGTTGCGGGAGGCTTTGTTGAATCTCTATTTTTATCAACATATATTTAAAATTTAAGATTTCTAGCCCAAGGGGTTTAGGCAGGACGTCAGGAGAAGAGTTTTCTGACTGTAGCACTTTTAAATGGCTGATTAAAGGGACGTTTTTCCACTTTCGTATTGGAACATATTTCTTCGTTAAATTAACCCACATCCCAAAGGAAAATAGTTAAATTTAAGATTTCAAGCTAAAAGGGTTTATGTAGGTTATTTAGGGGGGATTTTCCTGTTCCTGGGAATCTTCCTGGCGAAATATTCGAAAAATACCGATATTTATCGACATCGATATTCCAAGAAACATTTATTTAAACTTTCAGCTTCCCACCGAAAATAGTTGGAACAGGCAGTTAAGGGGAAATCTTTGCTTCTTCTAAATCCACATTTTTACCACATTCCTAGCAAAATTAAAAAAAATTACTTTATCACTGAGTTATATTTCATATTTTAGGTTTCCAGCTATAAGTTAATGTGGCATTTGATTTGTACTGGCAACTTTATCAGGGATTTTCTATTAAATGTTTTAAACGATAAAGTGGAATATAAAAAACTCTGGTAGACGCTTTACTCTTTTTTTGCCCGCCCCTTTGGAATTTTCATAAGCCCGGCCGGGGGAGAACAAATTTTAATCATATAGCATAGCTTCAGTGGTTTAGGCTGTGCAATGTTGAATCGGTGATTCTTTTATATATTAAGATCACTCACAATATATTTTCCGTTCCCAACTGTAGTTTATTTAAAAAGTAATACGTTTTTTTTTAAATGAAGAATCAATTGAATTTCATAGAAATATATTTTTGAACTATTTGAATCATTCATTCATTAAAAAAAAAACTATAAATAATACAGACTTTCAGTAGGAGTTGATATTTTCTGTTAAATGTAAAATTTTATGTTTTTAAAAATATAAATTCAAATAATTCCTTTTGTTTTGTCAAAATACAATTGTTTTAATAATTTTTATTAAAATACTTTGTTTCAATAAAAACTACAACAAATTATTCAAATATACATACACACATAGAAAATTAAAATAAATACATCTGTGTGTTGTATTTTGTAATTACATAATAATAAAATAAAACTTTAAATTTGAAAAATAAAACAACAAAAATCGTCTTTTTCTAACGTCTCGTCAGTTAAAAAAAAAATTTATAGTTATTTTAAACAAGTTTCGATGATTAATCAGTAGCCCTCTTTTTGATTGTATTTTTAATTAATTTAATTTGTATTTTAGATTATTTTTTGCCAAAATAATATTGTGAGTGTATGTTAATTATTTTTTTTATTCATTTTAAAAAAGGGGATTTTTGTGGCAGTTATATTCGAAGAGCATCATATATTTTTGGGATTATAATTGTGCCAACCAAACTCGTACTATATTATAGTTAACATATTATGATATGAAATAGCCACAATGTAGGGACAGTTATATTATGATTCGAAACTATGAAAAAGATTTTTAAATTTAAGAATATTTCTATAAGAAATGTTTTTCCTACGGAAAAAATTTGATATAATGGACTTTTTCAAGAAAACTTTTTGATTTTATGGAAAGAAAAAAACATAATTTTTAAATTCTAAGGACAATTTTCGGAAAAAACATAGATTCTATGGACTTTTTCTAATAGAAAAATCTTTAGATTCTAAATACATTTTTAAGTTTTTTTGTAAAAAGAGTCTCAGAATTTTTTTTAGAAATAGTCCCAAGAATTTAAAAACATGTTATTCAAATAAATTCCTTAGAATCTAAGCTTTGCTAAGAATATATTAATTTTTATCTAAGAAACAGTTTGTAGAGTCTGAGAATTTTACTTTATAGAAAATTCCATTGATTCTAAAAATGTTTCTAAAAATCTATTATTTTGTATTAAAAACTTTCTTGTACAAAAAAAACTCTTGGATTCTACAGACTTTTTCTTATGAAAAAAATATTTGATTAAAATTCTGAGTACTTTTGCCATAAGAATGTCGTTATTGTACAAGAAATGAATTTATAAACATTTTTTTTTAATTTATTATTATTTTTATTGTATAGTTTTAAAATATATAAAATCTTTTTGACAATGAATTCTTTCGATAGTGCCTTATAAGGCATTTTGTTACACTCAGAAAAAAAAGTTTGTTGAAAAATTTGTAAACGGTTTTCAATCCCACTTTACTATTTTTGTACTGAATTTTAATAACCAAAAAAATATTATTTAGTAAATTTTTTTTGCTATTTACATTTTACAAATTACACAATTTTTACAGAATATTTACAAATTTTTGTTGCTTATTTTACAAATTTTTTAAAACCGATTTGCTAAACTTAACAAAAAAATTTACTTATTTTAATAAAGTGGATATTGAAGAAAATTTTATTTCTAATTCTTAAAACTTATGAATACTTATAAACTTAAAAATTGCCTTAAAATGTTACATAAGTTAACAAAAGGGATCGGAAGTGAAGAAACTTTTCACAACCAACTCATGTCCAAAAATAGGACGTCCACTTAATATAGCACTAAAAAGTTCTTAAAATCAGTTCTAAAAATTAGCAATTTTAAACAAAATGATAAATTCGTTTTATGTTTTTACTATTTTTTAAAATCAAAAAATAATTGAGTTAATTTGTGCATTTTAATAATTTGTTTTTATAAATTAAAATTTTGCTATATTTTACAACTTAATTTACTAAAATTTAGTAGCGCTTTTTAGTTTTTTATACTAATTTGATTGTACTAATATTAATAATATTTAGTAATTTTTTTTTGCTGATTTTAGAAGACCAAATTTAAATTCTTGTTTACAAAATTCTACTTTACTAAAATTTAGTAGCGCTTACTAATTTTTTATACTAATTTGATTGTACTAATATGAATGATATTTAGTAATTTTTTTTTGCTGATTTTAGAAGACCGATTTTAAATTCTACTTTACAAAAAGTTTACTACAATTTAGTAGCGCCTACTAATTTTTTCTACTAATTTCATTGTACTACACGTTAGCAGACATGTATTGCTAAGAATAGCAAAAAATACCTCTGGGCTCAAATTAGCAAAATTTTCAGTTGCCATTACAGACTATTTTGGTGAGTGTACCACAGTATGGTTACAGCCAATCATGTTATCAAATAGAAAGTGGCCATAATGAAATAATAAAAAATTAACTATAATAATGATAGCAGCGACCATATTGATGGTTAGAACCTATTTAAAAATCAATAATTTGTTTGTGACAACCAAACCCGAATGCAGCAAGCATAATATAGTAGCAGTGATCATGATGCAACCATATTTTTTTTCTGCGTGTAATTCCATTCCTTCCTAATATTGGATATCTCACTATACCAGTCAAATTGTTTGCGAACAATGCCGTTTGTTATTGGAAAGTTTCAGTTAAATTTGTCTAATAGTTTCGATAATATAACGAGAACTTATTTGGACACCTAAATTCACACACTGCCATTTTGGGAACTTTTTAAGCACTCCATTCTCATGGTGCAGGACAGTATACATCAGTTAATCATTTTCTCTATAAATCGTAGAATAAAGTTCAACTATACATTGTCGATTTTTATTTATAGAGGAGTCGATTTAGCAACATCATTTTTGCTGCTGAATTGGATAATGGATTTAATAAAAACTTTTCTTAAATGTTTATGGTTTTGTAAATCATATAAAAAATACTTAAATGATAATATTTCAAGTATATATTTTTTATAAAAAATTCCACTTCTTTTTAATAACCTTTTTTAAGTGTCACTTATTTTAAATTTACATAAAAATTTATAAGAATCACTTCCCCCCCCCCAGCCCCAACCACACGAGCTACATTTCAAAACCACTTTAAATTTTTGTACGGCCACATAACAGCAACACTATAAAAACTTAACAAATATTAAAACATTTAAAATACCACAAATATCTACCCCACTGAATTGCACATATAAAACATGCATTAACAAGCATTTTGTTATTGTTGCAGTTGCGCGGCCTTAAACCGCAGTGCAACAAAAAAAATTGTTTAAACTATTTGGTGTTGCTTTTTATTCTGTTTATTTTGTTGGCTCAAGCCTATATGGCATTTAAAATACAACAAAAACAAAATTTCTTTGGTACTACTTAAACGCCTTTAAGGCTTTGGTGTATTCTACTGGTGTGTATGCTGCTGTAAAGAATTTAAAAGTAGGCGGTTTGTATCAAACAACCCTATCCACCAGTTGCTTGTCTGATACAGTGCCAAAGTTAAAATAGGCATAAAAATGACAGTCAAGCTTTTTAGCTTTTCCTTTAGTTTTTTTTTTCCTCTTAATTTTTTGTACTCTTCCATTCTATATGCCAACATTAATGAATAGCTAAAACCAAAACGTTTAAATAGAGTGTAAAGAAAAAAATGTAAAGAAACAAATATGGGCTTAAATTGCATTCACACATACATACTTCTGGTATAATGATTTTGTTTTGTATAGAAATAAGAAAATACACCAAATTTTTTTGTATACATTGGGCATTTTTAATGAATAGATACTACTTAAGTGTTTATATAGGAAGTTATACTAAAAAAAATCTCAGCCGTACAAACAATTATTTTATACATTTACTGACAACACCGTGTTACACTACCAGACCACATGTTGGTTCTAAAAGAAAGAACAATTTTTTTGAGATCCCTGAGTCTTTGTTTTTCTAGATCTAATTTAAAAAATTTTTATATCACTAAATATTTATGTGCCCTGGAGCATTCCATTGCATGATCACCATGAACAGTTTCCTAAGGATATTAGCCAATGTTCCAAAGTGACTTAACGTGAACCCAGACTAAACTGAGAAAAGCCTCTTCACTTGGAAGACGAGTATTATTATTTATGATCCTCGCTTCCTAGGCAAAACCAATAGCGTCTCTAAAATGGTTAAATATATATTATACTAGAAATAACACATCTCGAGAAGGATCAAAAAAGCCCAAAAGGAGAGCCGAAGGCAGTAAATGAGGTTTAAGTCCCACACAGGATCTTCACAAGCACATTCAGACCTATCTTGACTTATGCGGGCAACAATGTGAAGAAAGTGGAATACGTATTAAGGCACATTTATGCAGCAGCAGTACCATCGGAACCACATCCACTAGAGAATTGCAGACAATTTTATCGATAGAACCTATTGAGATTCGGCTAATATATATATAAGGGCGCTTTGGCTGAATGGAACTGGTTAATGAATTTGTAGTGATTGGAGGGCCAACTACCAGAATATCTTAGAGAATTGAATCCTGATAGGACATTAAAAAAAACTAAGTTGCAGTACATGAATCTCGAGTATATAATCCTGATTGGAAGGTACCTTTTTGAGGGAAAATCACACGCAGAGAAAAAAACATGGTTGCAACATGATCACTGCTACTATATTGTGCTTGCTGCAATCGGGTATGGTTGTCACAACCATATTATTGGTTGTCATCCATCACTATTATAGTAAATACTTCACTATTTTATGATTGCCACCTTCTACTTTTTAACATGATTGGATGTGACCATACTGTCGTAACAAAAATTCTGGTAATGAAAAAAATGAACTGTAGGGTCAATATTATGGTAAAATTATGAATATTTTATTATCATAATATGATAACCATAATATAGTACGACTATGGTTGGCACAATCATAAACCAAAAAATATATGATGCTCTTCGAATATGATTCTCCCAACCATGTTTTTTCTTTTCGTGCAGGCATTCACTTCTAAACGGCTGTTTTTAATACGGATAGTAGGACTGGGCGTGGATTCTATAGCTGCAATATCTCTGTTAGAAAATTAGGTGGAGATCAGGGCAATCGCAGAATACGTTAAATTTATTAATAATGAATGGATATTCACACGCAAAGAAAAAACATGGTTGGCTCAATCATATTCGAAGAGCATCATATATTTTTGGGTTTATGGTTGTGCCAACCATAGTCGTACTATATTATGGTTATCATATTATTATAATAATATAAACATATTTTTACCATAATATGGTTATATTATGATTCAAAAATTACCATATTATGGCCCTAAATAAACGTTTTATAATGAATTTATCATTATATGATCGCACGTAATCATAGTATACTCAAAATGTTATCATATAATTCTCCCTCATAACTATATTATAATTCCTGGATTATCATTATATGATCCATAATCTAAGAAAATTTCTTAAAGGAAAAATTATATGATCCATAATCTAAGAAAATTTCTTAAAGGAAAAGTTCTTAGAAACTATTAAAAAACTCTTTAAATTAAAGAATATTTCCTTTAGAAATGTTTTTTCTAAAAAATTAATATTAAGGACTTTTTGAAGAAAAATTGTTAAGGAAAAAATCATAGACTTTAAGACATTTTCTTTTTTTTTTTGATTGTATAGTTATTTATTGTTGTTGCCAGCATTTTATCGTTGCATCATTATCATATTTTTTTCATAGTCAGAATTTTTGTTACCACAGTATGGTTACAGCCAATCATGATATAAAATAAAAGGTGCCAATCATAAAATAGTAAAATATTTACTAAATAATGATGGTAGCGACCATGTTTATGGTTTGAAACCCAATAACTTGGTTGTGACAACCATACCCGATTGCAGCAAGCACAATATAGTTGCAGTGGTCATATTGCAATCATGGTATTTCTCTGCGTGCAGGGAACTAATTTAGTGGTAATATAGTAAGTATTCTCACCGGGTATTTAACGCTAAGCCACACCTATTTCGTACACTTGTAGGGGCTGTGTGGAGAATGACGAGACCTTAGAACACTATCTTTGTAACTGCACGCAGAGAAAAAACATACTGCTACTATATTATGCTTGCTGCATTCGGGTATGGCTGTCAGAACCAAGTTATAGTTTTATAAATATTTTCTAACTATCAATATGGTTGGCAGCATCATTATTATAGTAAATATTTTATTATTTCGTGATGGCTACTTTCTAGTTTATAACATGAAAAAAATATGATAATTATAGAAATATAAAATGTTGACAACAAACAATTTATAAATAAATCAAATAAAGCATGACTTTGACATTTAAAGTCATAATACTGTCTTATTTTCAAGAAAAAAATGTATCAGTTCTGTCGCCCATGTAAAAATTATCATTTTCACAAGAGGGGGGTTTATTTTCGAAAATACCTTATACATATTATACATGACACTAATCACTTTATTGTCAAAAAGATTCTATGTAAATATTTTATATTTTTTAGACCTTTTCATTAAAAAAAATAATTATATAAGTTCTCATTAATATAATAATAATTAATAAATTTTAATATGTTAAATTCTGTAAAATCCACGATTTGTTTTATACTACCTTTTTAGAAATGTTTATGATAGAAACATTTTTAGATTCTATTGACTTTTCCTTAAAATAAAAATCTCAGATTCTGCAAGGAAAAACTTCATATATTCTTAAAAAAACTTAGATTCGTCATTTCTTTTCATCATGAAAAATTCTTAGATTTTAAAGACTTTTTCTACGAAATATTCTTAGATTGTAGCGTCTCTTGCTAAAAGAAGAATTCTGAGACTCTAAGCACTACATAAAAAATCTTAAAAATGTTCTTTAAATCTAAGAATTTTTATTTTTTGCTTTTTAAAGTGCATATAATCAAAGAAGTTTTCTTGAAAGGGTCCTTAACATTAAATTGTTTCTTTAGAAAAAATATTTATTAGAAAAATATTCTAAAATTTAATTACCTTTTTCATAGTTTCGAATCATAATATAACTGTGGGGAGGGACCATTTTATGGTAAAATTAAAATTATTTTATTATCATAATATGATAACTTGATTGTGGTACGACTATGGTTGGCACAATTATAATGCCAAAAATATATAATGCTCTTCGAATATGATTGCCCCAACCAGGTTTTTTTTTTGCGTGTGTACGGCCTTTGCAAGAATTAGGGTTTCACATTTATCTGGCGAATATATTACAAATTTGACTGAGGAATGTCCTCTTTTTCTGATTCCTCATTTGCAACCCCACCTAACTTATCACCAATAAAGTTCCCTTGACAAACATCAGAGATAAGTGGAAAATGAATTTTAAGTATAAATTAATGATTTTAAATAAGTTTTAATATATGTACATATGTTATAAATTAGGGGCTTTCGATCGGAGAACTTAATTGAAATATTTGAATTATATTTTGTTTCCTAGTGTTCCAGTTGAAATATTGTATTTTTGTTTAAATAACTTTCTGTAAGAGTATGTGTGTGTAAATGCATTTGTGGTATACAAATTGTATGCATGTTTTCATTCATTCATTTATTCACTCGTTTATTCATTCATACTTTCATGATTGTATGTGCTTTTGTTGCATACTATGACTATGGCTGATATTTAATGATATAATGCAACAAGTTGAACAAACAATTTAGTTTGTTTTTTTATTTTATGTATATGCTTATATTTCTTTGTTGATTTAATTTAACAAAACGTCAAAGAAAAATATTTATTATAGTTTTTTTTTTTTTAATATATATGGTTTTTGTTCTAAAAAATTATAATACATATTTTTTCATATTTTAAAACTAATTTTATTAGTGAGGCTTCTAAGGATTAATAGCGTTTTAATATGTGAAAATTATGAATTAATTATTCGCGTAGATTTTTGTAAATTATATTTTATGTATATACTTTTTACCATAGAACATGCAATGCAGATTAGCAATCTAACCGCAGTGCAGATTACAGAGGAGAACTTCAACATTAGGAATATTATATTTAGAGGCAGCCTGTTTTAATACAGAACGCCCTGTTTATAATACAGAAAATTAATTATATCGGGTATGCAATTTTAGATTATGATTTATACAAAAGTTAATGGATTTCCAAAAGTTTCCAGCTGGTTAAGGAAGAGGTGGTAAGGTTTTAAATATATGCTTTTTGATTCACCCTGTTAAAATTCACTATAATCCACAGGTTGTAAAAGTTGATCATGAAAATTGTAAATATGCTTTCAAATTTTTGAAAATATTGATTAAATAGAAAAAAGTCTCACACTTACCGGCCTGAAATAAAACCTTTAACTTAAGTTAGGTGATGCTTGCAGTATGAGTAAATGCACTAATAAGGTAAAAAGAGGGTTAAAAAGGGCAAAATTCTCCCTAATTTGGCTAGCAGTTAGAAATTTAACGAATAAGTGGCATTGATACACAAATTGGGCATCAAACTGAGATGTAATGGGGAACGAGTGGACTTGAAACACTAGACAAGGCAATTAAACGGAAAGGGGAATTGATAAAATGGAATGAGTGAAATTGAAGCACAAAACACAGAGAACGATATCGAATGGAGCGAGTCTGGATTTTAATGATATTTATTGATTTGGAATTTTTTTTATATAAGCGATTTTTCTCTATTTGATCATTTTTTGAAAACTGTCTGTTTCCAATGAAATTATTATTTTTTTGTTAATTGTTGCAGTATTAATAATAATGACATTTAAAATATTTGTTTGTCATTTATCAATGAAATCATATTATTAAATCATTATTATTAACCTTGAAAATGGTAATGAAAATAATCCGGCTTTGGCCATCCAATAAGAAGGAGGAATTTAACGAATAAGAAGGAAGAATTTAACGAAATTTTTAGGAGAAAGGGCAAAATAGAGAGGTGCAAATCTCGATGGAAATTAAAAATTGTTCCCTGCCGTACAGGCTAACACACTTAAGATATACTTTTTAAAATTTTAAATAAAAACGTGGAAAAAATGGGAACAAGAAAGGAAAAATTGCACCCTTGAGATTATTTCTCCAAAGTAAGCATCTGAGATGGAATTTTTGGAATTTGTTTTAAGGGAGTGAAAAATGTGAAAAGATCTTTATATTATTGTCCTGCCAAAAATCTTTGGCTACAATACTGAAATTTAAAGTACTTGCTTTCTGAAAAGCTACATTTTGGAATTTCAAATTAAAAAGGCAAAAAGTTCCCCTTTAATGATCTGTGCAAATCATCCCTGCAAAAGATTCTATTACCCGGTAATGAGTTTTGCTGAAGTAATCCCAGCAAAAAAACGCTGGCAAAAGAAGAGAAAAAGAAGCAGTGATTTTGATTCCGGTGTTGTAAAAATTTAGATCGGAACTAATGATTTTTACATAGGGGTGTCATAGGCTGGAAGTCCTCTTTAAAAGATTATTTTTCATTGCATCTAAAGCAATGTAATCTTTTGTTCTTTCCAAATAAATTTTTAATTTTAATTTAAACGGGACATTCAGTAATCATTTTCCCAATGTTCCGTTCACCATGCCAGTAAATTTGACTTACACATTTGTTGTTGTTTCACATATAAAGTTTAAGTTTGACTGCTGGTTAAATAATAACGGGATATTCAGAGACTTATTTATTAAATTACTTTATTTGAAATATGAAGTTAAAAATTGATACAAATCACTTAAACTTGATAACTTATTTAAAAATAACCAAAGTTTAGTACTTAACCATAGTTATGAATATCAAATTTATATGAAAATATCTGTGATTAACGTTTAACTTTCATTCAAAATCACATTTTTGGAAGTTGTGAAAAAGAACTCCTTTAGAAGAGGAAAATCAGAATTAAATCATACTTTCACTTAAAAAAGTTTGTAAGTTAAAATAACTGAAAATATCAATTAAAAGAAATGACATTTCATTTAAAAACCGGTCTACTTAATTTTCATTTAAATTAAATGCCATTTGTTATTTATTTTTAAATGTTGATTAATCAACTGACACATCCGTAAGAAACAAATGATATAATCAGTTAAAATAAATGTCAAAATTTTACCTACCAATCCTTAAAAAATAAATGTTTTTTTCATTTATTTGAAATTATTTCCGTTTTTGTGTTTTTTGTTTTTTTTTTTATTATACTCGTACAATACAAAATGTATGTATGCCTAGCTATAGACACTTTTTGTGTGAATGTGTTTGTATATGTATGTGTGTTTATGAAGTTCTTGTAATTTGTATTGAAAAATTTTGTATATATACAACCAATTTAAATAAAAAAACAAATTGAAATTCTTTGAATATTTTTTTTTGAAACAGACAGCAAACAAAATTAAAATTTGTAATAACTGTTACGGACACAAATAAACCACAAGTTTCCGTTTTGTGGGTATTTTTTTATTAAATTTCAAACAAATGAAAAAAATAAATGAAACTGAAAAAAATCGGTAAATGATAGTAAATTATTTCGAAACAAATGTATAAAACAGTTAATATAGATATTTCTTTGAAAAATAAATGTATTTACCTTTATTTTTAAATGGAACGGAAAACTTTTTTATTAAACTACAAACAGTTAACTACATAATATTCTGAGTGTTGGAATCAATGAAAAATTGGTTCCTTAAGAATAACTTCCATTTATTTTTGCTGGGAATGCAAGGGTAATTTTTCAAAGTGAGATGCAAGGGAAAGGTGTTTGACGAATTACCAGATAATAAGTATTATAATACCAACATATTACCAAGGTTTTTCTGGAAAGCTTTTATACTCCCGATATGGTTAACTTTAACACCATTTAGTACATTTTGTGTTAAAACAGGGTGACTATAACATAAGAATATTTTCTTAAAGTTTGGGTGCCCTCTTCACTTTTTGTGAACACTTTTGGATCAGTAATTTAAAAGATCTATATGAATTACAATTGGCAATTGTTTAAAAATTTCATATGCCGGCCTTAAAATAAAAATCAATTGCCATCAATGGCAACTCTGCACTATGATGTAAGTATTTGTTATGCTTGCTGTATGAGGTGGAACGTTTGTATGGCAACATAACTAAGCAAAATTTAATAGGTGATTAAATTGAATAAATTCTGTTAAAGTGTGTGTTTGTGTAAAAAAAGAGTTTCTAAAGAAAATTTTAACCGTGTACGAGGGCACATCAATAAGTCTGTCACTTATCGAAATTCCCTTGTAGTTATATATGGGAGCAGTGTTGCATTTCATATAACTACGAGAGAAGTTCAAAAAGTCACGGACTTATTCATCCGCCCTCGTATTTTGTTTACAATATAAAACAAACTCGATTTATTTTAAAGTAAATTAATCATAGATTTTAAAAGGTAAAATCGTAAAAATACGTTGTTAATAAGATCGTTATTTTTTGACATAGAAGTATCAAAAAAATTAAACGTAATCAATTAAAAACTTGATTGTGATGATGCATTAGTTTTTATTTTAGATGACGCCATATAAACCAGTATGGCTAATAATAAAATAAATCATGCTATTGAAATTCTACTGAAGATAACATGGTAGAGTGTGAACTTTTTTCCTATATAGAGAAAATTCTATTTTCCTTAATAAGACGAAAAGTTTTTAATTTTAAAAAATTTTATTTTTAGTCGAAATCAATGGGCAGTTATTTTTATATTACCAAATTTTTTTTTCCGTGAACAAAAAAAATGTTGCATTTCGTCAGAACATTTATAAATACATAATTAATTTTGTTATCAATTTTGAAAACACAAATTATAGAAATGCTTTTATCGCTATTCTTAACTTATAACGAAATTGATAATAATATTGTCCTTCTAGATTTTGTTTTTTTTTTTTGTTTTTTTGATAAATTTTATTGAGTATGAAATTGTAGTGAAATTCCATGTTTGTGGCTTTTGGCTCTGTTAAAGGCACGTCAACAATGTTATAATTGTAACTACTTGTGTATGTGTTGCCACATGCTGTTTGTGATTGTTGAAATATATGGTTGATCTCTGTGGCTTTATGAGGTTGGTTTTGGGTTTACATGTTGCTGATGAAGATGATTATGATGCTATTGCCATTGCTGTTGCATGCATATCAATGCAACAATTATTAAGGGAAAACAAAAGGGGGCCACTACTTTTGTATTCACAATTGTTGCTGCATACTTTTTCAAAAGCTTTGATATTATTGCTACTAACATTTTATTTTTATTATGTTGGTTTTTGGTGTATATTTGAAATTTAGTTTAGTCGGCTGGTTTCCACTTATGGGTTATGCCAATTTTTGTTTTTATTTTGCCGTTTGTATGTATGTATGTCTGTGGTTTGGGCTTTATTTCAAATTATATTTTAAATTGTTGGCATATCAGTAGAGACACTTATTCCAGAATAAAAGTACTTCTAATAAGCTTTATTATCAAAGAAATATCTCAATTGCCTATGAGATTGCTTTAATGGTATTTGCATAAAATTCATTAGAAATATTCACTAGTTATAACATTTTGCAATGAGCTCAACAATGTGAATTGATTTCAATTTATTTATTTTTTTTAATTTTTCTACATAAATATAAATTTTATTAAATGTGAAATATGTTAAGAATTCTCATGTTTTAGTAAAGCGTCCACACTTCAATAATTTAACATACAATAAATGTTTTAGTGCATTCATTTATTTTCATTAGTAGCAATAAATTTTGTTATTTATTGAAATATGTTAAATGTTTAAATGCTTTAATAGTTTTACACTCAACACAAAATATTGATATAAACCAAGTAGATACTTGTAAACAAAAACATATTCATTTATATACACTCGCATACATACATTTATTTGTATGTACTTTAATAACAATATTATCTATATACCGAATGAACCAGTTTGCAATAGAGATGGCAATAATTTATGATTTATGAATAGAACATTTAACTTTTAACATAAAGAGCAATTACATGCAAAGATAAATTATGATTATATAGGGGAAGATGATATAAACTGGGCTATGGGGTAATGTAGGAAATTCTTAAACATTGATAAAATGGCGCTAGGACTGGTCAAAATAGCGAAATTGGGGTAAAATGCAAAATTTTTGCCAAAAAATCCAAACTAATTTTATTTTCAAGTTTACATGGATTAGAGATATACAGGGAAATAGCTATATCCTTTCAAAAAGTGATGAGTCGATTGTATCCCAGCAAAACTTTGTAATGATAGCTCGTTACCTTTTTCATTATTTTCAAGCATAAAGTAATAAGTTACTGATTATTGATTAGGTAATATATGATGTATAAATGAAAAGTAATAATTGAAATATTTTTAAAAATCTATTTTTAAATACATTACTTTGTGTTTTTTTGTAAGCAAAAGGGTAATGTATGTTTGTTTTGATAACACTAGCGAAAAAACGAAGCGTAACAATTCATTTAAGTTTAAAGCAATCAAATACTATATGCGTCGATAGCTCAGTGGGTAGAGTTCTTGGCTGGCAACCAGATTTCCCTGGTTCGATTCCCATCTTGACCACATTATTTTTAATTACAAATATTTTTAATAAAATATTTGTAATAATATTTTTAATAAAATTTCTTCCCTTTTAAAAACTATTTTTGGACACATTACACTTTCCATTCTCGTAACCATATAAGTAACCCCTTACATTACCACCTCTTAAGTATATACATTATTTTGAGGCTCATGGCCTATAAAATTCATCAATGAAGTAAGGTGTAAAGTAATCCATCGCCCCCTATGGCTATACATTACTTTACCCATTATTTTGTAATGTGTGGTTTTGCTGGAATGTTGTACCTATATATTCATTCATAAAAAAGTTGCATATAATATATGTAAAAAAAAAAATTTAATCAATAACTTTCCTGTGAGAAAAATAAGTAGAACTCTGCGGGTAAAAAGCGATCAGTTGGGAATTGGGACCAGTCCTGTGATTAGAGAAAATTGTACCGGTTCCGAAAATACATATCACGAGGTAGGTGAAAAGAGGACTGGTTCCTAAAGTGACCGGTTTTAAAGTCATGACATTATCTTTTGCATTGATTCTGTGATATGTTCTTTGGGGTTAGTTAGGTGACATGTTCTTTTAGACCAGTCCTTTGACATTTCACAGAGGGCAAATGATCCCCTTTCTAGAAAAAGCCCATGCCAAAAAAAAAACCGGCCGAGACCGGTCCCTATCACATTCAACCGGTCATTTTCCCGCAGGTAAGTTAGAAGTTGACCACCTGTCCCGTGAACGTTGTTAACGGGACCGGATTGAAAACACCTATCCTCTTACCTATCCCTTGAACTGGTGAACTAAAACCGATTTAACAATTCCTACCATATGACCTGTCTCATGACCGTGGAAAAGATGGCCGATATAAAAAAACATACCCCGTGACTGGTGAAACAGAATAAATCCAGCACGTAAGTAACAAGTGGAATTCAAATTTCAAAATTTTAACACACTATTCTAACTTTCAAATAAATTTTTTATCTTAAAAGTTTATGATTTATAAATAATAAATAAAAAACAAATGAAAAAGTTTTGCAAAAAATATGAATTTTAAATTTCAACGAGGGCCGCACTTGTGAAAACAAAGATCCCTAAGAGTAAAATTTTCCCACCGTTCGTATATATGATATTACTATTCATTTTTTTTATTTTATTTTTTTGCTTAAACTGGTTTTAAATTTATACATTTTTTTTGTTTTAATTTTCAAAATTTTTTCGAGTTGAATTTTTTTTTATTTCTAAATCGTTTTTTATTTCAAATAATTTGAATATAGTTTTATTTAAATTTTCAATTGATATATTTTTTTTTTATTTAAATTTGGAATTTCCTAAATTTTAATTAATTTTTTTAGTGTGTTTTATGCATTTTAATACCGCTTTAACCCCACTTTGCCCTATATGTGAACAATTCCTTAATGGTGCTTTTTTCATATATGATAAGAAATATTAATTTGTCCAAATACTTTAAAAAAATTTCAAAGTTTTGGAAAAAATTATAAAACTGCGGTAATATTTATAAAATATTATGGTAAAAAAATATTATAGTAAAAAAAATAGTATAGTAAAAAAGTAGTATGTTAAAAAAAAACGCATCTTAATATACTTATTATTGCTTTAATAACTTAACAAATGTGGCGGAAAAAATAATTTCTTATTCTTTTGTGCAAGTACAACTGAAAAAAAAAACGGCAAATATAAGAATCTACTTCCTTTAACGATTTTGTACGTTTTTGTTATTCACAAAAGGAAACAGATAAGGCTGTTCAAGACGCAACCCAAGTGCTGCTCTTAAGAATGCTAAAGCGTCAAGTGCACTTCAATATAAGTAAAAAACAAGATAAAAATAAAAATAGAAAAAAAACAAAGATTTCTCTACAATAACAAAACAAAAAAAAGCAAAAAAAAAAGAGATTATTTAAAAAAAGTATCTAAAAATAAAATAGAAAAAATATCTAAAAAAAACTACATACATACAAAAGAAATTTTGTGAATTTAAAATTTACTTAAAGTATGCAACCACTGTTGCCAAATAAAACTCCTAAAGGTATGCTATACTTTTAACTTGTTTTTTTTTAAATGTTTGTTTATTTCTTCTTCTACCAGAAAATAAGGCAGGTAGATATAAACAAATACATAATGCTTTAGTTAACAAAGTTAAATAAGAAATTACTAACAAAATATCTTCGGTAGGGAAGCAAAGAACAAACGCGGCCAGAGAGAAAGTTTTTCCATCTTTATTTAAACTGTGGTTTATAAAACACAAAAAAGTAAAGAAAAAAAAACTTGCACTGAAATGAAAATATAAGACCGTACAATAAATTGGTTTAATTTGAGTTTATAAAGAGTTTCTTTCAATTGGAGAGCTTAGCCTGGATACTTTTATCACAAAACACTGAGAAAGTAGTTCTTTAAAAAACTTTTAGATGCTAAAACCCCATACACACTGATCCCCAAAATAGGTATTTTCGTTGTTTTTAGTTTTTAACTTTCAAATTCCTTAGAAATTTTAAATCGAAATCTTGAAAATTACGAAAATACGTATTTTGGGGCTCAGTATGAATGTAGTATAAAATGTTTCGTTTTTAAGATTTTAAGTAATGCGTCTTCCAAAAAAAAAAAATGTTCGATTTTAAAAAGATTTTAAGAAATTTTTTTCAATTCTCAAAAACTAGCTTAAAATCCCGATACTTCGTTATGGGTAGTTTTAAATATCAGAATATATTTAGCAGAAAATTTAAAACTTTTTTTTTGTGGGTACAAAAGATTTATATGGGTCACAGTGCTGGCCGTGGTGCCAGACCTACACTCTAATAAATTTCTGTTGAAATTTACCCAACTTATGGTAGGAAACTGTACTCCTACTATAAATGGGGTAAATTTACTCTGTGTGCGTAAACGCACATTATGCGTAATTTGGTACACACATAGTTGGTAATTTCACTTTGAAAGTGCGTAAAAATTAAATTGAATTTTAAAAGTAATTCGAAAATTTACTAAAATTGTACGTAAAAAACCTATTTTAAGAGTAAATATACGCATAAAATGTCTAAAAATGCGTATATTTACTAACGCATGGTCTAAATTAAAATGCAGAACAAAAATTTGTTTTTTGAAAGGAATAAATTTATTTTATGTATGTATGTTTTAATAATAATAATTTATAAATATAATGCATAATATACTTCGAATGAGTATTTGCTGTGATGATGGTCATCTTGAATTAAAATTTACAATATTCACAAATATTATATTTATAGACTTTTGAAAAATTGATTTTCGTTTATAGCTTTTTTTTATTTTTTTTAATATTTTCCAATTTCCAAATGTCAAAATATTTATTACCATTCTAAGTTAGTATATTTACAAAATTTGTGTGTAAAATTTTAATTTAACAAAAGAATACTAATTTTAGGCACAAAGCTTTTAATTTTAAGCACATTATGTCTAAAAATACTTTTTGTGTGTATTATTGTATATGAAAGTGTGTATAAAACATTTTTAGGCATTTTGTGTTTATATTTACCGAATTTTCGTAATATTACATAAAACTTTACCCATTTTATTGTGGTACATTTAGAAACATTTTTTAGAGTGTAGACTTAATAACGTGTATAATTTTGCTCTTTTACGGCCCCATTTTTACCATGTTTCTGTGGAAAATTCCAAAAGTACCATATCAAAAAATTAGCCCATGCTCCAGGAAAAGTACTTTTAAAAAATTCAGGTGTTTTCACAAAGCGGTTCGGGCCTTCAAGGGGGAATTAGCTCATGCTCTAGGGAAGACATTTTTAAATTTTAGCCACTTTTCTGGCAAAAATTTCGGGAAATTTTTAAGTTTCAGGTTTTAAGCCCCGTAAAAATTTCAAAAAAAAATCCCTACTTATTAGATGTCTACATTCAGCGGTTTGGGCCGGGCGATATTCTTCTTTTTCTTTTTATATACAGATAAAATTTATTTTTAAATACATTTCATTGTATTTTATAAACAAAGAAGATTTTTTTTTCCATTCCTACAAAGTTGAATTAATTCAATAGTAAGTTGCAAAAGAGATTTCTTTATACAACCTTAACCACTGCATGGAACACTTTAAAAACAATGTTTCAGTTTTGTTGCTCTTTGTGGACTTTTTAAACCGTATGTTTGTATTTATATATACAGTGTCAAAAACAATCAAAAACAAACACAATACAAATATTCGCACATACTCTCACACAAGTGTGCATACACATGTATGTATTTAAATTGCACTGTGCAACATAATATGTGATCCAGGCGACAATTTAATTATAAACCTGTCTTGCACAGGAGTTTAATTTTAAACTAAATTGTTCCTTATTTGCTCATACACACACACAGAGAGAAAGTACATGGTTAGGGCACTCATATTCAAAGAGCATCATATATTTTTGGGATTCTGATTGTGCCAACCATAGTCGTACTATAATATAGTAACACAGAGAAAACAGATTCATCGTGACAAGCGAATTTCTTGCCATTTGAATATTTTAGTTGCAGCAAGCAAATTATTTAGTTCTCCCAACCAAATGTACTCCTGATACAATTGAAATATTTGGTTTCAACCGAAATTCTGTTGCATTAACAGAATTTCGGTTGCGACAAACAACAATATTGGTGGCTTCAACCAAACCATTCGGATAGCAAGAAATTCAGTTGTTACAATTAATATGTTTTTCCTGTGTATCATATTATTATAATAAAATAACCCGAATTTTACCATAATATGCTCCCTACAGTTATATTCTGATTTGAAACTATGAACAAGTTCTTTAAATTTAAGAATTTTTCTTTAAGAAATGTTTTTCCTTAAGAAAAAAATTTGATATTAAGAATTTTTTCAAGAAAACTTCTTTGATTCTATGGACTTTTTTTTTTAAAGAAAAATACTTTAAAAAAAATTTTAAATTCTTCTTAAATTCTAAGGATATTTTTAAGCTTCTTTAGATAGTCCTAAGAGTCTCAGAATTTTTTTTGTTTCTACAAGAAAAAGTCCTCAGAATCTAAGATTTTTTTATTCAAAAAAGGCCTTAGAATCTAAGTTTTTGTTAAGAGTATATGTATTTTTATCTAAGAAACAGTATACAGAATCTGAAAATTTTACTTTAAGGAAAAGTCCTTAGAATCTTAAAATGTTTCCATTACAAAAATTTCTAAAAATCCATTATTTTGTAAAAGAAACCTTTTCTTACAAAACAACTATTGGTTTATACAGACTTTTTCTTATAAAAAATTATTTTATTTATATTCTGAGTACTTTTTCCACAAGAAATTTGTTATTTTACAACAAATTAATTAATAAAAATAGTTATTAAAAATAAATTATTATTGTTTTTATTGAAAATAATTAAAAAATATAAAATCTTTATACAAAATACTTTTGACAATGAATTTTTTCGACAATGAATTGATTTGTGTAAATTGTAATGTTATATGTATAGCGTGATCCATTTCGAGGTTCCCTACTTTTTTAAAGAAAAAAACACAGAAAATTCAAATTTTATGGGGAATGTTTATTATCATTTGAAAGAATATTCTTTGGCATTTATTTTTTGAAGATTCTGTCTATCAAATGTTGGCCGTTGCTACGTCGCAGATGGTCCATCCATTTCGACTGGTAACTGGCGAATGACACGCGTGATGCTTTCCTTTAAGGCCCGAATCGAAGCGGGTTTGTCCGCATAAACTTTAGACTTTACATATACCCACAGGAAAAAGTCTAACGGTGTGATATCACACGATCTTGGTGGCCAATCGACCGACCCAAGACGTGAAATTATGTGCTCACCGAAGTGTTCTCTCAATAAATCCTTTGATTGATGCGATGTGTGGGAAGTGGCGCCGTCTTGTTGAAACCAAATGTGTCCGAGATCACGAGCTTCAATTTCAGGCATCAAATAGTCGGTTATCATGGAACGATAACGGTCGCCATTGACGGTTACGATCGCACCGGTCTTCGTGTACACTCTCAGCTACAGCCGCTATATTTTCTTCACAGCGTGCTGGACGTTGTCTATTCGGTCGAATATTATCCAATAAAGGATGCTGGGTCTCAAAATGGGTGATGGTGTTGCGAATAGTACGCTCAGTAGACCGATTATGTTGACCATAATTTGAGCGAAGTACACGAAACACATTCCTCACAGAACGTTTTTTAAACGTTGTTCAGGCATAAGTCTTTCCATTATGAAATGCCAAACAATACTAAACAAAAATAACATGACAGTATGACACGACTCACACGTGATCTGTCAAAAAAAAAAGCGATTGAAAAAAGTATCTCTATTTGGATCACCCTATATAATGCATTTTCGAAAACATGGTAAAATTTATTATATATTATCATTTTTACATGGGTGACTGAACTAATAAAATTATTGTTTTTATTAAAACAAAACACTGATATGACTGTAAATGTCAAAAATCATATGTTTTTGATTTAAAATTATACATCAGAATTTTTGTTACGACAGTATGGTTACAGCCAATCATGTTATAAAATAGATTGTGGCAATCATGAAATAATAAAATACTTATTATAATCATGATGATAGCGACCATATTGATGGTTACAACGAATTTATAAACCAATAACTTGATTGTGACAACCATACCCCAATGCAGCAAGCATAATATAGTAGCAGTGATCATGTTGCAACCATGTTTTTTCTTTGCGTTGCTGCTGCAGGTTTAAAATGATTACAATCGGTTCAGAAATTGAAAAAAAATTGAAATTTCCATACAAAGTGATATATTAAAGTGATTTACAAAAATCATTCCCAACTTGTTAACCACAAAATGGATTTTGATAATTTTTTAAAAATAGATGCTTGGGCAAATAATATTAGCAGCCTGATTTTCATCTTTGCACCGGTATCGCCTTTACATTTAAAATACATTTCCTTAAGTTAAAAGTCCGAACCTAACTTTGGAAAATCCTTTGTGGTATTTTTTTGTGTAAAAGTCTATTTTCATTAAAATTTATTGTTGCCCTGTTTTAGTCAAACTTTTACTTGTTAATAGTAGTGATGATACTGTATTTGGTTATAAGTTCCTGCTTTCTTTTCCTTCTCTATGCTATTACTTCAGCTTGGTTTAATTAAATTATCCACAATTTCTTTTGCTACTGATGCGGCAGTAGTTCTTCCGTTTGTTACTGCTGCAGTTTTTTTTTTATTATTATATTTTTATATTATGTACCTTTTCCCTGTATATCCAGCAAGTTTATTTTATTCTATAAAACAGAAAATATAAACTTGTACAAAAAAAGTTTTAACGTTTTTTTTATTTGCTTCCTTTCCGTTATTGTTTGTTTTCAATTTTTTTTAGGGGTTTTAACACTTAAACATGTTTTATATGAACATTGAACTTTTTGTTGTTGTTTCAAGTGTTGCATGCGCCAAGTGCATCATTTCAATTATTACTGCTGCTGCTTCTAAAGGGTTTTGTTTTATGATGGTTTTGTTTATAAAAAATGTGTCTGGTTAGTGTTTTGTTGAAATGGAAAAATAAAAAATTAAATTAATATTTAAAATCATACGTCGTGTATCACTAGGTTTGGTTTGGTGAAGATGTTGTGGTATTATGGATTATGTTTAATCCAATTTTATCAGACTAATTTTATTTCGTAGCAAATATACATACTTGGATTTTCTTAAGGTAAACGTTGATAGTTGATTGTATAAAATATGTCATTGAATAGAATTAATAATCTTTTGAGTTTAATTTTCAAATATGTATATATGTTCTAGGCTTGGAAAATAACAAAAATGTTAAATATATTTTTACTAACAATATATATATATATTTTTTAAATTGTAGTGAAATTTCTTAGCATATTTTGCTTTAGTAGCAAAATTTATGAATTTTTCCATATGTTAGAATTTCATATTTTTCTAGAGAAAAAAAATCTTGAAGTTTTAGAATTTTTGTTAGAAAAAATTAAAAAATCGTATATCACCCCTTCCATGAAGAATTGTTCATATGATGATTTTTTTTTACCGAAAATTATTATTAAATAATGTTATATTTATAAAATAAATAAAAAAAGGCGTTGAAATAGCAAGTTTGTTTTTACATATTTTAAAATGCGAAAACTTTATCTAAAATGTAGACTTATTAATTTAATACAATTTAACCACCCATCTAAAAATCGAAATATATATGAGCATACATGATCATACATGGGCCTGTATATGATCATACATGGGCATACATGGTCATTTACGTCCATACATTGTTCAATATATGACCATACATGATCTCATATATGAACATATATCTTCGGATCTGAAATTTGAGGGTATATGGACGTATATGATCATATACGAGCATACATAAATAATATATGAGCATGTATGATAATATATGCACATATATCACCATATACCCTCAAATTTCGGATCCGAAGATATATGGTCATATATGAGATCATGTATGGACGTATATGACCATGTATGCCCATTAGACCGTACCACCTTACAGGCAAAAAAAAAAAAGTTCACCGTACACCCTCAAATATAAAGTATTTTAACAAGAAAATTTCGAAAATGTTTTTTTTTTTTTTTGGCCGAACGTAGGGGTCGCCATTTTATATTTTTCTTTATATCTTCGCCATTTACCGTCGGATCTTAAAGTGTTGTATATCAATGTTTTTTGTCTCGCGGAGACCGATGTTTTCCTCGAAGGAGCCATTGACCTCAAGTAACCCGTTCTAGTATTAACCCACCAGATCTCAGTTGCTACCACCTTAATGAACTACCCTAATATTTTAAAATTAAAGCTCGCAAAAAAGCAATAAACTTTTGCTAGGAAAGTATTCCAATAATTCCAGCGGAACTATTATTTTATTTTTTTTAAATTTTTTTGTTGCCGAATGTAGGGCATTTTTAATTTTTTTTGTCATATCTTCTGTATTTACAGTCGGATCTTAAAGGGTTGTATATCAATGTTTTTGTCGCAATGATACCAATTTGTTACGTGTACGGTGAACTTTTTTTTTGAGGTACGGTCTAATGCCCATGTATGATCATATACAAGCCCATGTATGATCATGTATGTTCATATATATTTCGTTTTTTACATGGGCAGAATCATATTTACTTTAATAAGATTTGCTTTCCATATTGGCCATTTTTCCAAATTTATATAATTTTTAAATTTTTTCAGTTTTGGTTTTTTATTTTTTGACTAAGCGTTTTTTTCTTAATTTTGCCGATTTTTATTTATGTTCAGTTTTTCATTTAGGGCATTTTTTCTCCAGATTTTGGTGATTTTTGCAATTTAATTTATTATTTTATTTTTATACCCTACACCATATATAGCGAGGCTTTATATCAGTATGTCATTTCGTTTGTAACATGTCGAAATATAGGTCTATGACCCCATAAAGTATATATATTCGTGAACCTTATGCAATTTTTAGTCGATTTAGCGATGCCCGTCTGTCTGTTTGTTGAAATAGTGACCACGGCGCGAAGACGCAAGCGGGGCTGCAAATTTTCACGTAGATTTTTGGACATCCTCCCGTGCAGTTTGGTATTGAAAATGAGCAAAATCAGAAAGTTATGTATGAGTGAAAATGTGAAGATAACTCTAAATTTTCCATAAAGATTGGTGTATTTTAGTACAATTTCATAGTAGCGACTGGTACATAATATATTTTCTCATATTTTTTCACCAGTCGCTTAAAAGTATTCACCTCAAATATTTTTCGCCTTAAGATTTTTTTTTTTCATCAAAAAATTTGTTTTCGCATCCAAAAAAGTTTTTCACCTCAAAAAATTTTTTACACCTCCATAATTTTACTTGAGAAATTTTTTACATTATTTGTATCAAAAACAGTAGAGAACATTTTTCAGGATAATAGTGAAGGGTATTTAAAGATTGTTTAGTTATAAACTTATTTTTCATTTAACGATTTTCCTGACTGTTAATGTTTTATATTTTGTTGTTGTAATTAAGCAATTTGCATTTAATTGATTTTTGCGAATTTATCAAATTTACAGATTTATTTTTGATATTCAGTTTTTACCGATCTTAATGGTTAAATAGTTTTCTTTTAATTTCAAAGATTTTTTGTTTCGTTCAGTTTAAGATTACAAATAATTTTTTAAATGTTGAGATATACATACGAATTGTGTTTATTAATTCTGATTATTGCATATGGTATTGCAAGACATATATTGGTGTTCTATTTCTATTTCTCTTTGTTTTGTTTTTTAGTATTTCTAAAAAATATTCTTAGCATATTGAAAGTTTATCTTCAAACCCCTTTATAACCCAAGATATTTTTTCTGAAGTGGCAAAAAGATAATGTATGACAAATTTTTTAAAGTATGAATCAATCTATTTTCTACAATATTTGTTTAATTTCATCACTTAATAGTACGTATAAAAAAAAAATAATATTTTACCGCGCTATGGCTGATAGAGGATATTGCAATTGAAAAATTCAACTTCGGAAAAAATTTCGTTTAAAATATGTAGTTGTCTAAATCCACAAATTTAGACAAACAATTATTTAATTATAAATTTGTATATTTCTTTAAATACCAAAATGGTACATTTGTATATTTGTATAAAATTAAATTATCCATATTGAATCATATCTAAGTTAATGAACTAACATTGTTAAACTATTTTCTATTGTGAATTATATCGAAAAAAGGAAAAAAAAAACATATAACTTTATCTAAACTTTTTTTGCGCCAAAACATAAAGTCAAAATGAAGTTACTTTGTACCTAAATTTATTATAATCGTTCACTTGCATTGTAACCAGCAACGAACACGGTGAGCTTAATAAATATTTTTATAATTCACTACAAACCGCTAATGCTTCCTTTTCATTTCTCCCTCTCTCTACTTCTCATCCCAACTCCTTTTATAATTGTCTCTGGCTAAGAGAAATTATAAAAAACATTAGAATAAAAAGGGTTAATGGTGTCATCACTATTTAGGTACCCGCTGCTCTATACAGTCCACCTTTGCTCCACGTCATCTCCATCGCCTAAATAGCGGCATAATCCCAGTAAACCCTTTTTACGGTAGTAATAATGCATTTTTAATAAGTCTATAATTTTAATGTGGTTGATAGTGGCTATTGCATTCAAATAATAAATATTAAAAAAATGTACTAAAATTGAGTTTTTCTCTCCAAAAATTTTTCCAGAGCTTTAGCTGTCAACAGTTTTCTATCATAGAGAATTTTCCATATAAGGTCTTCATATTCCAAATATATTATGTGTATTTGAGGGCTTTGAAACAACAGGTAACAATTTTGTTTAAATATTTGTAAAAATCGCTATTTAAAAACTATTTGAAAGCACATATCATATTTTGTTTGCGCAGCTACGATGTTTTTCTATTACTGTCTATACAAATTAAAACAATATTTAAATTTTATATATATCTCACATAACTCATACGCACAGTAGTCTATAATGGAGTTCTTTCATCTTTACAATTAATGCTAAAGATTTATTATGAACCACTATTTTAATGCCTACATAAACCCTTTTTAACTTAAACAACAAATTCTATTTTATAATAAGTAGCATCTATTTATAAAGCAAAATAATAAAAAAATTAAATTACTGTTACTTGTTTCTTTTTAACCTCGAAATGAAAGGAAACATAAAAAAATCGAAATAATATAAAGAAACAAGGGAAAGAAAATAAAACATAAAAAAAAAACTTTAAACACATAAAACAGAGCACCACTAATCCAAGCAATTAAAATATTATGAACTATAAAAAAATGAACAAAATCTGTAGGAATTATAAAATTTTATATGCAGTATAAAAGAGTTTGTAGTTAAAAACTAACGCAACTGCAAAAAAAAATTAATTATTATAAAACAAAATATGGTTTAAAGAAACAAAAAAAAAGCAAATATTGGTAATACTAATGGTGGAAAAGAAAAGAAAATAACACAAGAGATAATTTAAAAAAATATCTATTTAAAAAAAAAACATATATACTGCTAAACGAAAATTAAAGTAAATACAAAATTTCAACACATTTATAAATAAATGTCCACTGGCGTTAATTATGGTTTAATGAACCCACATTAAACTCTGGATATGTACATTTTTCCCATTTGAAAAACTGAAAAGCTTATAATCCTATCACCAGTTTTCATTTTACATCTGGCAGTCCCTTTTTAATTTTTAAATAAAATTTGCCAAAATTACAAAATAAACTTTTTTCCTATTCAGTGTTTTTTTTTTTTTGTTGAATTCATTTCACTAAGGACTATATACAATTAAATGTGACAACATCAGCAGTATCACGCAGCATTAAAAACAAATACACACAAAATTTTGTTTAATTTTGTGTCTGACTTTTAGCTAAAAATAAAACACAAAAAAAAAATCCTTAAAATTTGTACATTTAACGTTTTGCCAACCAAACTGAACCAACTCGTTATCCAACCAAACGACCAACAAAAACAATGAATGGTCTGGACTCATTGGTTATTCTATAATAGTGTCTGTTATTGGACTATTGTATTGTAGCCATCAAAATTAACTAAATGCGTTGTTCATTAATCTTTGTCGTCGTCATAGTCACTGCTATAATTGTTATAAATGTTATGAATACAGTGGTTTAGATTGGGCTTAAAGTAACATACAAAAAATTTTTCAATATCTATTTAATGCATCCGAACAATCAATGACTGGATGGATATTTGGATAATGACCAAAAATATTTTGGGCTTAGTCGCCATAAGAAAAATGGCTGCTATGACCAATCCGACTCGTACTCATACCCAGTTTAGGGAGAAAATTTAACTTGGGTTTTTTTTTTAACAATAATAGCTAAAACTTAAAAGAAATAAAAAATTATAGTTAATCAAGCTCGACCATGAGATACCCTACACCATAATATGATTTGGGCACATTTTCTGGGAAGCGGATTAATTAACGATGCTATATATTAAAAAATATGAATGAAATTGATGAAACAGTTCATTTTACACTCAACAAAAAAAGTCTGTAATGGCAACTGAAAATGTTGCTGTTATTACGGGAAATTTTGCTAATTTGAGCCCAGCGGTATTTTTTGCTAATCTTAGCAACACATGTCTGCTGACGTACAATAAAATAAGCAGAAAAATTAGTAGCCGCTACTAAATTTTAGTAAACTTTTTGTAAAGTGGAATTTAAAACCGGTTTGCTAAAATCAGCAAAAAAAAGTTACTAAATATTGTGAACATTAGTACAAAATTTTAAATTTATTTTTTTTATAGAGCATCAATTTTTTTATTTTATTTATTTTTGCAAAAAATATTTTATAGAAAATTAAAAACAAAATCAAAGGCTTAAAAATCTTAAAAATTGTTAAAACATAAATGAATTAATCATTTTGTTTTTATTTTGGTAATTTCTGTTTTGAAAAATATTTTAGTCAATATTTTTTTACTTTTAAGGTCAAATTTTAATTGTTTTTAGGATTGATTTTCAGAACTAAAAAAAACTTTTTAGTGCTATTTTAAGTGGATGTCCTATTTTCAGACATAAGTCGGTATATTCACTTCCGATCCCTTTTTTAATCTATGTAACATTTTAAGGCAATTTAGATGTAAGTTTTAATTAAAAACAACATTTCCCTCAATATCCTCTTTTTAAAAATTAGTAATTTTTTTTAATAATTTTATCAAATCGGTTCTCAAAAATTTGTAAAATGATTTCTGAAATTAGCAACAAAAATAAATATTCTGTAAAATTCTGTAATTTGTTAAATGTAAATAGCAAAAAGATTTGCTAAATAATAATTTTTTTTACTAAAAATCAGTACAAAAATAGTAAAGTGGGATTGAAAACCGTTTACCAATTTTTTACTAACTTTTTTTCTGAGTGTAGAAAATCTCCGGAAAGGGTTTTTTTTTTATTGGGACTAGGTCCAAATGTGGACCTGGAGGCATGCTTCAAGATTTCATATAATCAGTTGTTTACGCCTTTGTGTGTAATATAAAATTACCATTTTAGTCCAATTCAGAAAGGACATTGCAATGTCTGAATATGGACTGATTCTAAACACTTTAAATATGTGTTTCCTGGAGTATAGACAAATATATTCATTAGGTTTTTTGTTGGAATTCCGACAAGAATGGGGGAAAGTGTTCCCTTAAAGTCTGTCCAAACCGCTGTAGCGCGTAGGTTCCTTTTCCAGCGAAACCATCCACAAAGACAGGACTTTATTAAATTTTAACGGGAAATGGGGAACCTTGAAGAGCTAAAGATTTAAAATATATATTGTCTTAATTATTGGCTTAATTCACTACGGACATGGGAGTTTAAAAAGGGAAAGTGCTCTCCTTAACGATCACCCCAAACTGTTTTGGATAGAAATTCGTTATTTAAAGTCCGGGAGGCCGAAACACTTTTGCTTGAGATTTAAAATTTAAAATATGTTATCCCTAGAGTATAATATAATTCACTGACCAGGTACTTTGTTTGTCTAGCAAAATATCTCTCGGAATAACAAATACAGGGTTGAAATCTTCTATGAAAAATTCCTTCAAAAAAATTTCCTTGTGGGTAACTGAAGCTAAATTAGGTATTCTCAGAAGAATTTTTGTTACTTCTTTTTATAAAGTGTTGATCAAAAAAGTTTAATCGTTAAACGGTCAAAAATTTTGTATGGGTAACACAGCGCCAAACCCTTAAGGCGGTTTTCTCTACTAACCTTAGAAATCGTTCACGCCCGAGACCATGATCTCGATTTTGTTGCATAGTGTTATATAATATTTGTAGTAGATTTCATTAAATTGGTTTGAATAACAAACCGAGTTTTTTTTTTGGCAACTACTGTGCTAGGCCATTATCATTTTTCTCATTTAACAAATTTTTTTGTGGTTATTTTTTCGTGGTAAATATATTTTTTTATTACGCCTTTTGCTTGAAACACATATCGCTGCTTTTTTTAATCAGTTTTATTTAAAAAAATTAAAAGTAATGGTTTAATTGTGAAAGATGCTTGCAAGCAAGACTTAATAGTTTTTATTAAAGACATCATATTTTTAATGCGCCAACAAAATGAGCAAAATACGAAATAAAGGAATTATGAATAAAACTTAATTTTGAAATAAAAATTATCTATATGAAACTCCAATATATAAAATAAATCATTATTCTCCGAAGGTGGCCGGACTTTATCCTTTTGAGATTATGTTGCAAAAACCCAACAATGCAAATGGGGGTTATGGGTGATTGCCAAAGCCCCGAAATATTATTTATTATATTATATTAATACATAGAAAAGCTGTAGTTAATGAAGCCGGAGTTGGATATACCATAGAGAAGGAAATTTTGGATCCCCAGAGAAGAAAACCCAAAGTCCGGCAGAAGGCTGTCCACCCACAAAACTTTTACATGCCAAAGTATTCAGTGAAAATAATACAAAATTTGAAAAAAATATGGAGATTTTGACCCTAATTTTGGGCTTTATGTCCGTTTTCTTTTGGGGATTACGTTTGAAGGTGGTTCAATCATAGTCCCAACTTCTAGTGTGGAGATTATTTCATTCAAATCAAAATGGATTATATTCGAAAAATTTTGGGGCATGATTCCAAAATCGGGAATCGCGATAAAGTCCGTTGGGGTTATGTCATGTCATTTTCCCTGATATATATATCTGCCTTTATTGCCATTGATTGATTGGATTGAATCATAATTGCTGATTTTATTGAATAACCCAATCGCTTACAGCACAATTTCTTCAAAATTTCTTACCATATTTTCAATTTAAATGTATTCAACTTACCTGCAAGTAAAATAAAGGAAAAAAAAAATGTATCAATAATCTATAGAATTAATAAAATATTGTTAATATAAGATTAATTTTATCTTTGTGTTTAGAAGGAGTAAAGAAAATTTTATTAAATTTTCAATTTATTATTTGTTTAGTTAAAGGCCAAACTGATCTAAATATCGAGAGCTTATGAACAATATCCTCTATGAACCAAAAAAATACTTTTCAGGGCAGGCAAAACACTGAATTATGCCCAAGTTCTTAAAGTATGAATCGTTTATATCTGCTGAATATAATTAATGGAATCTACGTAAAAATATAATATAATATTTTACGTTATTCACAGCGCTATGGTTGATAGAGGGTATTGCAATTGAAAAATTTAATATTTTTTGGCTGATAGAGGGTAAAGTTTTCACGTTTTCCTTAATATTTTTTTCAATATATAACAACTAAATAATAAAACAACTTAAAAGCAAAAAGATAATTCGAATTGAATATTGCAACATATTCTACTATTATGAAGTCAAATTTCATCCGAACTAATTCAATGAAAAATGCAATGATATTCTGGTGGTATACTAGGCTTCAAATCTTGTAGATGTTTTCATTTACTAGGCTGAATTGGAAGTTCACAAGTATGTTTAGGTTTTGGCTCAGTATCCTGTGTATTATTTAATTCGATTTGGTAAGTTATTGTATTCTTTATGAAAATTCACTTTAAATTTAACATCAGCATTTGGTAAATACTTTTAAGATCTTAATGGCGCAACTGTTGTATAATTTTTGGCTCGACGAGACCTACTACTCGTAAATCAAATAAGTTTGGGATAATTGTTGTTAAAAAACTAGAAATTTAAATGCATTGCATGGAATAGTTTATTGATTATGCTATCATTAATTTTTACTGTTTTTTGTGGTTCATTAGTTATTTTTTCTAAAACTTGTACACTAAATCTTACAAAAAAAAGTTTTAAACTGCTCTCCAGTAATTTTTCGTTATTTTTTTTATAATAATTTCTATGCTCTTTCTTTAAGAATCAGGAAAACGATTTTTATGGGACACACTAATAAGCAGGCATTTTAGTGACCTTGGTATGTCAGTACAGTTGTATAAACAGTTGTAGAAAAGAACTTAGTTAAATATATGTAGTAATAATACATTTTCAATAAGACGATTACCATAACGTGGTTGATAGAGGGTATTGCATTCAAAAATTAAAAAATCTTATAGTTGATAGAAAAATAAGAAATATTAAAAAAAGCTTAAAAAAAATTACCTTAATTTATTTTTCTCTGTGAAATTTTATGTTAGAGAACAGTTTTCCATTAAAAAGTGATTTTTCAGATATTGGTTTATAGAGCGTATTGAATATAAGCTCTCGATATGTAAGTTTTTTCAGATTGCACCATCATAGACACTATTAACTAAAATAGATTCATTATGACAACCGATTTTGTTGCCAACTGAATGATTTGGTTGCAATGACCAATTTATTTGGTTGTTGTTATCAAATGTATGTATTCCTGTTTCAGCTGAAATATATTATTTTAACCTGAATTCTGTTGTATTAATGGAATTTCTGTTGTCACAACCAACCCATTCGGTTGGCAAAAAAATTCGGTTGTCACAATGAATCTGTTTTCTCTGTGTACTTTAACCAGTAATGTATTTACGGTTATTTTTGCAGTGCTAATTAATTCAGGATTTTCATAGTTTTTCAAGCGTAACTTTTATTTCAGAAAAAAGTGTTTTTTTTACAATAAAAGTCATTAATCATTTAAAATAAGTTATTTAAATCCATAATATTGTTAGTAGCTTTATTGCCACCACAATGTTTATTTAGTTTATTTTATTAACAAAACGTGTCTGCTTTTAAGGATTAACATGTCGAACTACTTATAATAGGAATACATGCAACATCATTACATGCAACACTCATCAGTTAGACTTGCTTACACAGCTATATACATATTTACATGTCCGTTGAACGCCCTAATATGTAATAAATAAATGTTAAAGAATGATCAACGCATTGATTTTACGGTTAGCTCTTCTATTTTCTATATCTAAGTTTTATTTTTTTTTTAAATATTAATTTAAGCGGTTTCAAAAAAAATCTTATATTTTTAAGCGACACCACAAGTCTTTTTTAAAAAAGGTTTTCTTGAGGGTTTTTAATATTTGAGCAGTAGATTCTGCACTTGCAGACTTTTAAAAATATAATTCTTTGAATCCATTATTGAATCTGATTTAATTTTAAAACGAATCGATTCATAAGCGTATGTATTTTTATTAATTAAATAATTTCCTACTTTACTTAAGCAATATCAAATTCAAAGAATCAATTTATTTTTTGTTGATAAAATCACACTAATTGATTCCATTTTAAAAAATTACTTTAACTAAAAACTTTGGTAATTAAATCTTAAAACAAATTATTCAAACAAATCAAAGTTTAATCAACATTAATTCAATTAATTTTCAAACTTTATTCAACGTTAATTATAAACTATTATTTTGATTAATAAATGGAATAAATTTGTATGCGAATTAATTCAAAAAGAATTATTAAACACTAAATTTTGAGTACCCAATTGTTTTAACTTTGATAAAAACTTATTTATGTTCATTCTTAAATCGTGTTTATCATCAGTATTTACAACATCATCATTAAACATTTGTTACATTGCCTTTAACAACAACAACACCAACTATAAAAGCAACAATAACATCTGAAATGATATATAGTAAAATCCAGTAAATAAATGTTGTCATTTTCATCATCAACATTATTACAACAGAAAGACAAAAAAAAAAAACAAATAAATAATATATAACAAGAACAGAGTACTAAAGGTATTAATTCTTTACAGGTTGTATAGAAGTCAAAAATAATATGATTTCATAAACATAAAGCATAAATATCCAAATAGGGATTACAAGTTAAAGATTTTTGAGGCATAGTTTAACCATTATAAGTCCGATATCATACAACGTTTACATTAGGGATAAAAAAAATAGTGTAAGGCATCATATAGTCGACATGTCCGACTTCAGCTCTGACTTAAAGTATATCTGTACTCCAGTGGAACAGAAAGGTTTCTTTCATTAATTTCAAACTGCAATTATACCACATTTTTTAAATTCCTAAGATCAGTTGGGTGATTACTGCGACATTTGCCCCCTTTTGAACCTCGCGTTTCCTAATTTCCTTGGGAAATTTTAAAGGAATTTTTCTCTTAGTGAATTAGTTCATAACATAGGGTAAAGAAATTTTAGATTTCATATTTCTGGACATACCGCTAAGAGGGAGATCTCAGTACTGTTGTCACTCGCAGTTAAGACTTCTAAAATTTCCATCTTAACGGATGCTTAAGCCGGTAGAGAAATCTACTAGTCAAATTTTAAATTCATATTTCCAGCTATAGACTGGATGATTAAGGGGCCACTTTTTTCTATTTTATCCTTTTAGAATATGGTTATCTTATGGATAATTCCTAAAAGGTATTTCTATAGTGTGAATTAATCCATACTCCATTAAAAACATTTTCTAAATTTTAGATTTCTAACTGAAGGGATCTTGGCAGTATGCTAAGCGGTAGATTTTTTCCTTTTTAAAGCTTCGATCACCCTAAAAAATTCTAAAATTCCCAACTTCGAAATTTCAAGTCCCCAGCTTCAGCTGTTTGAGGCACTTTCAATTTTTAACCCCAATTTTTACCCTATTGAATTCCAATTTTTTCATATTCCTGGAGAAAATTCCAAAAAAGATCTTATCAGTGAATTATGCAATACTCCGGGGAACACATACACTTAAAAAAGTTTGTAAGTTAAAATAACTGAAAATATCATTTAACAGAAATGATATTTCATTTAAAAACCGGTCTACTTAATTTTCATTTAAATTAAATGCCATTGTTATTTATTTTTAAATGTTGATTAATCAACTGACACATCCGTAAGAAACAAATGATATAATCAGTTAAAATAAATGTCAAAAATTTATTTGAAATTATTTCCGTTTTTGTATTTTTTGTTTTTTTTTTATTATACTCGTACAATACAAAATGTATGTATGCATATGAAGCTATAAACACTTTTTGTGTGAATGTATTTGTGTATGTATGTGTGTTTATGAAGTTCTTGTAATTTGTATTGAAAAATTTTGTATATATACAACCAATTTAAATAAAAAAATAAATTGAAATTTTTTGAATTTGCTGTCTGTTAAATTTGTAATAACTGTTACGGACACAAATAAACCACAAGTTTCCGTTTTGTGGGTAAATTTTTATTAAATTTCAAACAAATGAAAAAAATAAATGAAACTGAAAAAAATCGGTAAATGATAGGCAGATAAGAGTGAGAATTTTTCATGTTTTTTTTGACAACGGGAGGGTTTTCAAAAAATATCAAAGAGATGCCATATTTCAAGTTCTTAGCTTCCTCGGTCCACGATCTTATTGCAAATTCCAAAAAGCATTTCATCAGTAAATAAGAATATACCTTAAGAAACTTATGTATGAAATTCCATGCTTTTATCCAAAAGAACTTGGTTAGGTTAGGGACTATTCCTCTACAATTCGGTGGAAATTCCAATGAGTGAATTATCCCATATCAGAAATCTAGTCTTTTGAACCCCTATTTTTACCATGTTGCAGGCTAAAAATCAAAAAAGTACCTTATCAGTAAATTAAACCAAGGAACATATGTTTTAAATGTTATGTTTTTAGCTAAAAGCGTTTGAGCAGACCATCAAGAGCAGACTTTTCCCCTTTCTTTCACTCCTCGATAAAATTTCCAAAAAATTTAGTCTACCAACCTACGAAAGACAAGTTGCTGGGTGATTAAGGTAGCACTTTTTACCGTTTTTACAGTTTAAAAGGTGGTTAAAATTTAATTCCATTGTTACCACATTTTTATTGGAAATTTCAAAAAGTATATTTTTAATAAATTGGCTCATACTACAGGGAACACATTCATTTAAAACAGTTTGTAAAATAAAACAACAGTAAATGTAATTTAAAAATAATTAAATTTCATTTAAAAACCGTTCTACTTACTTTTAATTAAAATCAAATGGGTTTTGCCATTTGTTTTTATATGTTGTTTAACCCACTGACAAAGCAGTAAAAACTAATGATTATTCAGTTGATAATAAATGTTTGAATTTTACCCACCGATTCAGCAAAAATAAATGATTATTCATTTATCTGAAATTTTTTCGGTTTTTTGCATTTTGTTTTAGATTTTTAATCTGCAAAACGTACAAATACATGTTTTGTAAATGAACATATGTATGTGTGTGTTTTTATGAAGTTCTTGTAATTCCAATTGAAATAATTTTTTATGAAACAGGAATCAAGCAAACATTTAATTTATTAATAACTATAACGGGAACAAATAAAGCATAAATTTCAGTTTTGTGAGTAAATTTTTATTAAATTTCAAAGAATTTATATAAATAACTGAAACTCAAAAAAAAATCGTTAAATGACAGTAAATCATTTTGAATAAATGTAAAAAAGTTTAAAATAAATACTAATTAAAAAAATAAATGTATGTACCTTTATTTTTAACTAAACTCAAAACTTTTTTGTTAAACAGTTAAACAGTTTTTTTTGCAAAAAAAAAAATATTTTTTTCAATATAATCTCCTTTTAGTTCAATACACTTATCCCTTCTAAAAAATTGAATTTTTCGAGTCCATAAATAGATATTTGATCAATGATTTCATCGTTGGAGCTAAATCTCTTTCCACCGACCCATTTCTTTACGTTTGGAAATAGGAAATAGTCATTGGGGGCTTACTCCGGAGAATAAGGTGAATGAGGGGGTATTTCATGGATTTTTGCCATGGAAACTAGGCTGTCACAAGATTGGATTGTAAACAAATGCGGCAGCCATCTTGCGGAAAGCTTTTTCATACCCAAGTTATCTATCAAAATTGAAACCACTGAGCCATGTGAGATGCCTATGTCTTCCACAATATATCGCACATTCAATCTCGGATACGCCAACACAATATCATGAATTTTTTTAATTGTTTTGGGTGTAGAGACCTCAACTGGGCGTCCAGAACGTTCAGCATCTTCCGTGCTTGTAAGGCCACAACGAAAGTCAGTAAACCACTTTTTTACCATTGAAATCGATGGTACAGAGTCCCCATAGTATTTATTAAGCTTTTCCTTGGTTTTAAATTTACTTTTTTCATTTTTAAAAAAAGTCCACGAGGTTGTATGTTTTGAACAGCTGTTAAACGCAAAGTAAATGGTGGAACTTGCTCAAAATTTGACAGTAGTCTATTAACTTGATGGGAGCAGTGTTGCATTTCATATAACTACGAGGGAAGTTCGAATAGCCACGGACTTATTGATCCGTCCTCATACAAACAGCAAACTACATAATATTCTAAGTATGTATGTTATTATAAATTTAAGATTTTTAGCCATAGTAAAGATTTCTCTCCTTCTATACACCCATTTTTACCTAGGAAATTCCAAAAATGTAAAATATAAATTAATTTGCCGGGATAACTGGCTTTCGGGTTTCTAGGTAAATCGGGTTGGACAAGCCTCTTCGAAGCCCCTATTTTTACCATTTTTTTTGCTGAAATTCTTAAGTCCCTTATTAATTAAAGGAGGAACCTCTATGTTAATTTTTATTGAGTCAGTGAGTGTATCACGTTACTCTTTTACATGTAAAGAATAAGGATAAAATTGAAAGTTTAAATTAAAGATAATGTATTAAACTACACTCTAAAAAATGCTTGTAAATTTTTCATTTACGCACACAGATTAAATTTACCCAACTTACAGTAGGAGTATAGTTTACTACTATAAGTTGGGTAAATTTCAACAGAAAATAATTAGAGTGTACACTCTAAAAAATGCTTGTAAATTTACTATTATAAAATGGGTAAAGTTTTATGTAATATTACGATAATTCGGTAAACATAAACACCAAATGCGTAAAACTTTTTTGCGCACACTTTCATATACAATAATACAGACACGAAGTATTTTTAGACACTATGTGTTTACAATTAAACACATTATGCCTAAAATTAGTATTATTTGGTTGAATAAAAATTTCACGCTCAAAGTTTGTAAATATACTAACTTAGAATGGTGAAAATATTATGACATATTGAAATTAAAAAAAAGTCTAAAACATTTCAAAATTTAAAAAGAAAACTTTATTAGTTTTTTAAATTTATCAATTATTTGGAATTACTAATCAAAAACATTATTGTTTTTATTCTTTTTGTGAGTTTCTAAACAATAAATTTATTGTTTTTATTACAAAACAAACATCGTAGTAGAAAATATGCGCATTTTTTTAGGATTTTTACGAATTATATGTGTACATTTACAGGAAAATCGTGTTTCACAAATTTAGTAAATTTACTCTTCAATTTTAAAATTCGATTTAAATTTTACGCACTGTAATGTAATTTTACCTATTTTGTGTTCATCAATTTACGCATAATGTATGTAATTTTTTTCATTTACGCACACAGAGTAAATTTACCCAACTTATAGTAGGAGTACAGTTTCCTACTATGAGTTGGGTAAATTTTAACAGAAATTAAGAGTGTATGTTATGGAAATTAATTCCTTAAATTTGTGCTTAAAATTAAACAAATAATTCTTATAAATAGCTGTTATGAAAAAAAAAAAGAAATACATACAAAACTGACTGCCATATCAGTGAGTTTTTATTTATTTATTTCTTTTTATTTTTGCCAGTGCAATAAATTACACTATGCAACAATTTTGGATCATTAACAATTTTAATTACACTATTACTTAAAGAAAATATCTAAAGGGTTTTGTAAAGTTGGCTAAATATTGTCTTGAAATACCTGTTATGGTAACCGGAGACAGAAGACCCAAGGTATTAATTAGTCCCCTTAAAAAAAGTTCTTTAATTTAAAAATAACAAGGAATAAGAAAAACTACAAGAAACTGTTTACAACCTTTGGTACACTTTCATCGTTTCGGAATTATTGATGCTAAAATATCTTGTTGCCCAGTGTTATATCTAATACATATTCATGCGTATGTTTGAGTATTTTCATGTAAACGTGATAGTGTTTATCTTGTTTTTAGTTTAAAGACCTTATTTTGTCTATAACTATTTGTTGAAGCAAATAGTTTTGACATAAACTAAAATCGATAAGAAACAAAAAAAAAATATATATTATATTACAGCATATAAATAAGATGTTACAAATAATATTATAGTTAAACACTGACTTTTAACTGTTAAAAATAATGTGCATGGTGTGGTAAGCGACAAATAGTCTCTAGAGATTCGAAATCAATACAGGCTCATGTTTATTGCAATTTCATGTTTCTTAATATTTTCGTATAACTTTTTTTTTTATAGAGTATTGGCACTATTGATTTTACGTGATGATATAAAAGCTATACTAACAATTTCTCATTTGGAAAAAAGTCCACTTTTATGAGAACAATAATATTTGATAGGTAATTTATGTGGCATTCAGTATTGAACAAAAATCAGTAAAAAAAAAAAGAAAGTTAACAAGAACATATTTAACAAAAAAAATATATTGTATAAATTTCCTCAGATTTGTTGAACTAAAGAATTGTCGTATTTTACTGGAAATTTCAAGAAAATTTATATGAATATATTCCAGCAAAAATAAATGGTAGTGATTCATATGGAATTAATTTTTCAGTGATTCCAATGTATCGTTTAGTTCTGATTTTTCTCTTCTAGGGCAGTTCTTATTCACAACTTCCAAAAATATGATTTTTAATGAAATGAAGCATTTTTGAAATCTATGACGTGTAACTTATTTTAAAAACAACCGGAGTTAAACAATAATAGATATTTCTATATAAATTTGAAACTTTTAACTATGGTTTAAGTTTAATTGATTTGTTTGATTTGATTTCGTAGGTATTGTTGCTAAAAGAAGTAAAAAATAAAAATTGCAAGAATTTCGAATAGAGTAATTTAATAAATAGAGCCCTATTACTGAATGTCCCGTTATAATTTAACCAACAATAAATTTTAAACTTTATATGGGAACAACAACAAATGTATCAGTTGAATTCTCAGATAGAAGCTAACGGGAGAGTCCTCTTAAAATTTGGAACATCAAAAGATCTGATTTTTCACTAAACCATAAGAAGGGCTTTAGATGCAATGAAATAGGGTCATAAAACCAAACTTCCATCCTACACTCCTATGTAAAAATCATTGGTTTCCATCCAAATTTTAACAAAATCACTGCTTCTTTTTCTCTTCTTTTGCTACTTTTTTTTTGCTGGGTTTCAATTCAAAATTATTGACAATCAGTGTATTTCTTTGATAAGAAAATATTTTTTGAAAACAATAGAAAGGCATACAAAAATGTACGTTTCATTATTTAATTAATCAATTTCGAGCATCGCTGATTCCTGATGCTAGATAAATGTATTAGGTTAGTATAGTACAACTCCCAAAGTGTTTGGCGCTGTGTGGGTACAGTCAAGTTATATTCATGATTTAAAGTTTTAATTTTTGTTTTGCGTTAAATAATATACAAAAAAAGTATACAAGTTCTGCTGAGTTTAACTTTATGTTTGTATGATCACAATGAAAATTTATGAAATTTTTTTGTATGGAATATTTAAAATCCATATCTGGCATTTAAGTTCTTTTTCAAGAAGTACCAAAAAAGTAACCTAAAATGCACGTTGTAAGGGTTAAAAAGTTCAGCAAATATGTTCCGCTAAAAATTTTACTAGGGGTTACAAAAGACGAAAAATTTATTCAAAGATGTTCAATTGTAAAAAAGTATGAATTGTATTTTATCATTGCTTTTGCAGTGTAAAATCTGTAATACTGTGCAAAGCTTTTTTTGGGATTATTTCTAGACCAGAAGAATCTTAGTAAAGGCTGGTTAAATTTTAAGGGCCGATGTTGAATGTGAGCCACACCTAAAAGTCAAGTTTAAAACTTTAAGAGGGCATAACTATCGCCTGAACCTACATAGCATCAATTGTTTTTCGGGGCTTTACGGCGAGTTTACCTTCGTTAGCGGAGGTAGGAGATAAGGATCGTCACAGAAATTTATTTGATTCACTGACCGAGGGTAAAGGAGATGATTTAAGACATCATGGAACTTTATTAATTTATTTAGACTATTATTATAAGACTAACAAAGAGAGAGAGAGAGAGAGAGAGAGGGAGAGAAGAATTATAATATTGTTCGGATCGTGGTTGGATCTCAAACGATCATGAATCCGGTCGGCAGACTTTCTGGAGAGATCAAAAGCAGCACGTTTTCTTTGTTGGGCCGCGTCGAATGGCGTCCAGCGCATTTGGACTGCTGACTTCAATTTGAAGAGAACAACGACCAGGGATGACATGTGTCCTCTGATAAGCCGCGTTTAGGGAAGGGCAGCGACCAACGACGGACTGTTGGACTGTGCCTGAGGGAGGAAAACGGCAGTTATGACTTGCTACCCCAGTTAACTTCGATAAGGGGAGGAAAACGACCTGGGATGGCACGTTTTATTTGTTATTTTGTGTCTATGAGGAGGACAGCGATCTGGGTCGGCAAATTTCCTCTTTTGAGCTGTTACTAAGGCAAGTTTCGTCTGTTGACTTCGATTAGGGGAGGACAACGACTTGGGACGTGACGTTTTCTCTGTTGCGTTACGTCTAAGGAAGGACAGTGATCTAGGACTGCACGCTTCCTCTGTTGACTTTGATATTTTAAAATTACCTTCAAGGACCTCCAAGCATGTTCGCAGGACCTTTAAAAATATTCGGACGCTTCCTCTGTTGGCCTTGATATTTTCAAATTACCTTCAAGGACCTCCAAGTATGTTCGCAGGACCTTCAAGGATATTCCCAGAACCTTCAAGAATATTCACTGGACCTACAACGATATCCGCAGGAAATATCAAGGATGTTTGCAGACCTTTAATGATTTTCTCAGAATCTTTAGTAATGTTTGAAGGAACTTTAAGGGGTTTTTGTTCGAAACACTCGCTTATCTAATAGAGTACATCCTTTTGTTGTCAATGTGAAATAAACTCCTCGCAAAGGTTTTTCCTGTCACTTACACTTTAGTGAAATTTAAGTCAAATGTCCACAGACACTACTCTCTCTTTTCTCAGCCTTCAACTTAACTTTCTACTCCAACGCAATGCACTGCATTAGTAGGAGTATCCCCTGAGCGTTGGTTCAAAGTCAAAAAAAAGAATATTCGGAAAGCTTTCAAGAATTTTCGCAGAAACTCGAAATATATTAGCAGAAAATTTAAAGGACTTCAAAGGATGTGAACACGCCACTTGTCCATATCAGAGAAAGAGTTAGTAGAAAATTACCTAGTGCTGACATTTACGATCGCTGGCGACTTCAGACGTTACAATACTAACCTAATACATTCATTTGATATATGTACACTTAAAAAAGTTTGTAAGTTAAAATAACTGAAAATATCAATTAAAAGAAATGATATTTCATTTAAAAACCGGTCTACTTAATTTTCATTTAAATTAAAAGTCATTTGTTATTTATTTTTAAATGTTGATTAATCAACTGACACATCCGTAAGAAACAACTGATATAATCAGTTAAAATAAATGTCAAAATTTTACCCACCAATCCTTAAAAAATAAATGTTTTTTTCATTTATTTGAAATTATTTCCGTTTTTGTATTTTTTGTTTTTTTTATTAATATACTCGTACAATACAAAATGTATGTATGCATATGAAGCTATAAACACTTTTTGTGTGAATGTATTTGTGTATGTATATGTGTTTATGAAGTTCTTGTAATTTGTACTGAAAAATTTTGTATATATACAACCAATTTAAATAAAAAAACAAATTGAAATTATTTGAATATTTTTTTTGAAACAGACAGCAAACAAAATTTAAATTTGTAATAACTGTTACGGACACAAATAAATCACAAGTTTCCGTTTTGTGGTAAATTTTTATTAAATTTCAAACAAATGAAAAAAATAAATGAAACTGAAAAAAATCGGTAAATGATAGTAAATTATTTCGAATAAATGTATAAAAAAGTAAATATAGATATTTCTTTGAAAAATAAATGTATGTTCCTTTATTTTTAAATGGAACGGAAAACTTTTTTATTAAACTACAAATAGTTAACTACATAATATTCTGAGTGTAGTAATCATCAACGCTGTTTACCCAGATCATAATTTTGTAGAACAGCGTAATTTTTTAAGCATTATTTTAAACAAATTCCTTTCTTTTCCATTTTTAATTTCAAAGAAAAACAGAGGAGAAGATTAAAAATTCTAATATGGATGATAACACATGAAAATTTGTGTCTTTGTATGTAAAAAGTAACAAATATATTTTTACAAAATTATAAACTAATACGCCTCATTTACCCTATGCAAACATCTTTTAGTTTTAAAACTATAAAATTGGTACTTGCAGCGCTTTTTTGTGTGTATTTCAAACCCAGTACCCAATATAGTTAACAAATGATTCGCTTATTAAGAGGATTTCATTGATTTGTAATCCTCTAACCGACAAGTTCGTGTGTATACAGGCATATGAATAACTGGCCGAAATTGGAAAAGTATATTGGCTGATTTAATCAAAAAATTCAGTTTGGAGAGCCATATTCAAATGCAATTTTTTTTATATTTTGTCCATGTTGAATTTTATAGTAAAAAACTATATTCAGTTTTTCCCATCGGTTTTAGTCAAGATAACCCAATTTGTGTTAGAAAATTTTAAATTTTTTCTCAGTGTGGCATGAAATGACTATTTTTTTTTCAAAGAGATGAAACCATCGGCATGAAATTTTGAAAAAATTTTTTATATACAGTAAACAATTATTTGACAATTGCTTTACTATTAAACAAAATTTTGAATTTGAGAAATTAAAAAAAAATAATATATTTGTTGGTATAGAGTTTGCTTTTTAGTATTCTATATTTTCTATAAATTAATCTTAATTTAATTGTTTTCTCATAATTTTAATAAATTTTTTCCTATAATTTATTGAATTGTAATTTTTCCAATTGGTACTTTTGAAAATTCATACAATATAATTTTCGTATACAGTTCTTTTAGTTTGCTTTACACTTCACTAAACAACTAGTGTCTGGTTAGTTATTTTGTTTTCCTCCATGATGACGGTTTTTACACATAAGTACATACAGATTTAAGTGAAAAGTTTCTACATTTCTACAATTTTGTATGTTAGTTAGGGTGGCACTAACTTCTGCAGTGCATATTAATTTAATACCCAGAGACTATAAAATAAAATATTTTCGCATAATTGTGAAACTTTTCTTTTCAAAGTGAATTAAATAAAAAATTCTTAACATTAATAAAATGCTTCATAATTTTTATGATACTTATTTTTATTATATATTTTTTATGGAATGTATGAAAATTTTAGTAATAATATATAAAAAAGTTTAAAAAATTGTTTAATACAGGTTGGTTGAAAAGTTCCTGCGCTCGAAATGAAAGAATACTGTTTTTCTTACGAAATATATTTTTTATTCAATATAATCTCCTAGAAGCTCAATACACTTGTTCCAATGATCTTCCAATAATTGTATCCCATCTTTATAATGGTTTTCCGGAAGCTCTGCAAAATAACCGTCTACGGCTGCTATCGCCTTTTCATTCGACGAAAAATGCTTTCCACGAAGGAATTGTTTGAGATTTCTGGGAGCCAAATCTGGTGAATACGGTGGATGTTCAAGCAATTCGCACTTTAATTCTTTGTATTTAGCCATCGTCAAAATACTTTTGTGAGCAGGTGCATTGTCTTGATGAAAAATGATTTTTTTATTCTTTATACCAGGTCTTTTCTCACGATTTTTTTCATCCAGCTGATCCAAAAGGCTACAATAATATTCAGATATGATTGTTTTACCTTTTTGAAGATAATCAATCAACAAAATTCCTTTTGCATCCCAAAAAACTGATGCCATAACCTTCTGTGCTAATCGTTGTGACTTCACCTGCTTTGGAGCTGAACAATCAGCTTTAGTCCACTGTAAACGTTCTTGTTTCAATTTAGGATCATGGTGGTAGATCCAAGTCTCACCCATAGTTAAAAAACGGCGCAAGAAGTCGGTTTTATTCGGCTTAAAACGCTCCAAATTACGCTGAGAAATTTGTTTTCCATCCATTTTTTGTTGAATTGTTAATGTGTGCGGCACTAACTTTCCAAACAGTTTTTTCATACGTAATTCTTCATGTAAAATATGGAGTACTCGTTCGTCTGAGATGCCTATGGCATTAGCAATTTCACGCTCAGTCAAACTTGGATCTTCACTAACCATATTATGTACCTGCTCAATGATTTCTGCTGTGATTGCAGTTTTTGGTCGTCCTTCGCGTGGATCGTGAAGGACGATCAACGGTGCGTTTTGAAGGTGAGGACTCCTTACGCACTTCGAATAATTGTTCACAAATTTCCTTTGCTTTTAAACCCTTCAAAACAAAAAATCTAATGACTGCACGATATTGACACGTCAACTTCAAATGGCTTGTAAACAAAGAAAGAATTGACAGAATGACTTGCAACTTTGCATGTGTTCTCAGGACAGATACCAACTTGAGAAAAAAAAAGTTTGGAGCTAGCAGTGCTTTCTCTTGGTGAGCGCAGGAACTTTTCAACCAACCTGTACATTTAATTAATATAATTTAAAATTTACGTATGAGTAATTCAATATTAATCATACGTATAGGTGTATACTAAGGTTTTCTATGCAACGTTCTAAAATGTACACCCAGAAAACAGATTTGTGCTGACAGATGAATTTGTTGCCAACCGAATGTTTCAGTTGTAGCAACCGAATTGTTTGGTTGTGACTACCGAATTATTATTGTCACAACCGAAATACTATTGTCACAGTCAAATTACTCCTGTGTAGAATAAGTTTCAGTTGTCACAACCAAAAAATTCGGTTACCACAACCGAGCCATTCGATTGGCTACCAATTCAGTTGTCAGCAGGAATCTGTTTTCTCTATGTAATATTTTTTATTAAAAATTTTGAATTATCTCACATTTCAGGAGGCTAAAAAAACACGATTTTGCGTATGCTCTCTGTGATCTGCATTAAACCAGACATACATTTCAACAGGACAAAAGTAATAAAAAATTCGAGACTACTTTGCAAAATCCTTTTAAGGTTTTCTTTTAGAAATGGTGTAATATTTTTCCATTGGATTCGCTGATGTTAATGCCGATTACGCTAAATACTTGACACTAAGTACCTAAAATTAAAAATAAGCATTTCATGGAGTATGGGTTAATTAACTGATTTTTCCTTTTGAAACGGGGTAAAAATGGCGTCTCAAGGGGAAAGTTTTCCGCTAAACTGCTAGAACCCTAAAATATTAAGTATGAGATCTTTGAAGTATCAGTGAATTGCTAAGGTGCTTTGTGCAATTTTTGCCAGGAAAGTGGCGCGGTAAGAAGCGGGTTCCCAAACGAAAAATCTTCCTCATGACAATCTTTCCAAACCACTTTACTATGGATTTTATGAAGTATGTTGTAACTCAACGATAACGTAACTGTTAGAATCTTCACCAGGGGCCTGTTAAAAGGTGGGTTCAATACAGGAATAGTCTCGTCCTTTACGGCTTGCCCAAACACCTATAGTTAGAAATCTGAAATTTTAAAATATATGTTCCCAGCAAAACTTTGGTAATGGGTGCGATATTCTCATGCGTTACCTTGTAATGATAGCTCGTTACCTTTTTCATTATTTGCAAGCATAAAGTAATAAGTTACTCATTATTGATTACGTAATATATTATTTATAAATGTAAAGTAATAATTGAAATATTTTTGTAAATCTATTTTTAGATACATTACTTTGTGTTTTTTGTAAGCAAAAGGGTAATGTAACACTAGCGAAGCGCAACAATTCATTTAAGTTTAAAGCAATCAAATACTATATGCGTCGATAGCTCAGTGGGTAGGTATAGTTCTTGGCTGGCAACCAGATTTCCCTGGTTCGATTCCCATCTTGACCACATTATTTTTAATTACAAATATTTTATTTAAAATTTTTTTTAATAAAAATTCATCTTTTTTAAAAATCTATTTTTCTTTTTCCATTCTCGTAACCATATAAGTAACCCCTTACATTATCACCTCTAAAGTATACATTACTTTAAGGCTCATCGCCTGTAAAATTCATAAATGATGTAAGTCTATACAATACTTTACCCATTATTTGGTAATGTGTGGTTTTGCTGGGTTCCTGGGTTCCTTGGGTGGTAAATTAGGGCTTCCAAAGGGGAAAAGTACCGCCCTAAACGTCATGTTTAAATCGCTTTGACTAGAAACCTGATATTTAAAGAGCAAGTGAAATTAAAACACTAAAATCCGGAAACGGAATGAAACTGAAAAACAGTGGATTTGAAATACTGGATAAGAGGACCGAAATGAAATATAACCGGTAACCAGTGAAATTGGAATACTAGAAAAGGGGACCGAAATGGAATGGACCGATTGGAATTTATTTATTTAATTATTTATTTATTTATTTATTCTGATTTGACAAGCCAGTACAACAAGAACAGTTCTTATACTATAGGACTGGGACAATTAATGGCATTACATATTTTCGTCACAAAAGATTTAAAATAATTTATAATAATAATATTCAAACACTACATAAGGGGAATGAATTTAGAATGGATCAGCAAACGAGTAAAATTGTAACATTGGACAAATGAAATGGAACGGAACGGGTGAAATTGAAACACAAGACGAGGCAAACAAAATTAACATGAAATAGGGAATAAGTGAAATTAAATCACTATACAAGCGAAATGAAATGGAACAGAAGACCACTGGAATCAAAACATTAAACAAGAGGAAGTTAATGGAATGAAATGGGGAAAGATGCAACATGAAACATTGGAATGGCACGAGGAACAAGTGGAATGGAATAACTTAACACAGGCAACAAAATGTAATTGAGTGCGCCTGGATTTTAGTGACATTTAACGATTTCCACATATTTTTTCTATTTCAGTGTTTTTCGCCATTTTGTCTGTCAGTGAGTTTTTTTTTAATTGCTGCATTCTTATTGCTGATGAAATTTAAAATGAGTGCCTACACACAGAGAAAAATTTGGTCAATTTCCCACTGAAATTCGGTGTCTACAACTGAAATCGGTTGATACAACTGAATATTGGTTTTCACAAAAAAAAAAAATCGGTTAACACATTTGAAATTTTGCTTGTAACATCCAAAATATTCAGCAGTCATATTTAAATTTGATTGTGCTAACCGAATTGATTGCCTGTCGCAACCAAAATATACTACTTCGGTTGGTAAAAAATTATTAATCAGTCATAATTTAGACCTTATATATCCTTATGGAATTTTCGCCAGGAACGAATAAAATGGGTTTAATAAAGAAAAAAGTAACATTTAAATCACCCAGCCCAATCATTCGAGCTAGGAGCTTGAAATACATTTAGAAGGGATTTTTTTGCTATTTTTGCGGGTAAGGCTAAAAAGGTGAACAATCTTCCTATTGTTGTCCTGCCAGAAAAATATGGCCAGCAATAGAAAATTTAAAATATTTATGTGTTTTTGAGTATAGGATTTTCCACTAAAAATATACCTTTTGGAATTTTCACATGAGGCGTGGTAAAAAAAGGGATTAGAAAAACAAAAAGTGACCAAATGAGTTAAACATATGAACTCTTCAAGCTAGAAATTTCCACTTCGAGCTAATGCCTTTAAGCGTATCCTGTTGGTAACATTTATTTTTAATATAATTCGAATATTAAGAAGCCTTTAATACTTTTGTAAATTTCTTGCTTTTAAAAGTCTATCAAAATTGTATTTATATACAGTAGTCTAAAAGATAAACAAAACCTGAGGCCAGCTTCTTTTACATTAGAGCGTTAAGGATAAGTTTTTTAATACAAATTTTTAAATTCTGACCAAATCACAAATATTATTGGATTGTATATAAAAATATCACCCTCATATTCAGACAAAGGAAGAGGAAACAAAAAAAAAAAAGAAGAACTCAACTGAATATCAACATTTTTCTCATGGCCCAAGGGTAATATCACATGTGTCAAGTGTAATGTTGGAATATAGAAAAAAAAAAAAAAGGAAAGAAAAAAACTTGGAAAAAACTTGTAAAAAACTAGTAGCTTTTACAAGTTCTATGAATGTATGAATAAAAGTACTGTTTGAAATTTGTTTAACAAGTACGTATAATGTTTATATTTGTAGATGTTATGATTTTATATTTTTCCATTCATTTAGAAATTTCTCCCCAACATTTCTATACAATTTTTAAAGTGTGTGTTCTAATTTGTACTTTAAATATGTTTTTGGTTTTATTAAAACCAGTATAGACAGTTGGTTTTTCGTACATATTTATTTGTAGTAGTTTGTTTAGTAAAGTAAAGCTTTGTTTTTTTTTTAGCTTTTTATACCTCAAATAGGTGTACATATAGTCAAGTTTTTTTGTTTTTTTTTTTGATGAGTACATTTGAAATTTTGTTATATAAAAGAAAACTATAAAAATCATAGAGTAAATACGGTCTGAATATAGTCTACAAAAACAAATATGTGTATATTATATTGCTTAATATAATGAAGAATTGAGACTGTTTAAGTGTTAAGAAAAGAACATTTAACATTTATATTTTATGAGGTTTCATTATGAAAAACTTATTTTTGTGGGCCATTTATAAAAAAGATGTGATTTCTTTTATAATTAATATAATGTTAAGAGTTTCTTTTTTTTTTTTTAAACACAATAAAGAAAACAAAGATTATTTTTTCTCTTTATTTTCTGTAAGTTAGAACAAAATTATTCTGATTTATTTATAAGTTCATGATGCTATATTTATGAATTGTTAGTTTATCTACGTATGAGTGATATTGAAATATCAAAAATATTAATCATACGCCTAAGAATATTGGCTGCTCACACAAAATCCTATTATAAGAAAATATGTGTTAAAATATTCAGTAAATATGCAAAATATGCAAAATATAGACAATATGCACTAAAGCAAAAAAAGAAAAAAAAAAGTATTTTCAATTTGCGAATTTTTACAAATCATATTTATAGCTCGAAAGCTTTTACTTAAAAATTATATCCAATATACAAATTCTTTCAATAGTTTATATTTTATTAAAACATACTTTTAATTTAAAGAAAATGTGCAAAAATATACAATATAATGGAAAATATTCATACACTAGTTTTTAAGTTAAAATAATCACGCAAAAAAAAACATGGTTGGGTCAATCATATTCGAAGAACATTATATATTTTTGGTATATGTGCCAAGCATAATCGTACTATATTATGGTTATCATATTATGATAATAAAATAACCATATTTTTACCATAATATTGTCCCTACAGTTATATTATGATTCAAAAATTACCATATTATAATACTAAATAAACATGTTATAATGAATTTATCCTAATATGATCGCACGATATCATAGTATGCTCAAAATGTTATCATATTATGGTCTCTCATAACTATATTATGATTCCTGGATTATCATTATATGATCCATAATCTTAGGAACTTTAAAAAAAAAACTCTTTAAATTTAAGAATATTTCCTTTAAAAATTTTTTTTTCTAAAAAAAAATAATATTAAAGACTTTTTGAAGAAAAATTGTTAAGGAAATAATCATAGACTTTAAGAACTTTACTTTCTTTGATTGTATTGATTGTTGTCAGCATTTTATCGTTGCATAATTATCATATTTTTTTCATAGTCAGAATTTTTGTTACCACAGTATGGTTACAGCCAATCATGATATAGAATAGAAGGTGCCAATCATAAAATGGTGAAATATTTACTAAATAATTATGGTAGCCACCATGTTGATGGTTAGAAAACCAATAACTTGGTTGTGACAACCATACCGGATTGCAGCAAATACAATATAGTAGCAGTGATCATATTGCAACCATGTTTTTTCTCTGCGTGATAGAAAATGTCATTTATAAGAAATGATATTTCATTTAAAATAACAAATGGCTTTCGTTATTTATTTTTAAATATTGTTAAAATAACTGACACATCCGTAAGAAAAAAACAATTAATCAGTAAAAATAAATGTTAAAATTTTACCTAAAAATTCCTTAAAAAAAATAAATGATTTTATCATTTATTTGAAATTCTTTCTGTTTTTGTATTTTTTTTTTCTTAATCTACAAATATATGTATGCATGGCTATAGACACTTTTTGTGTGAATGTGTTTCTGTAAGTATGTGTGTTAATGAAATACTTGTAATTTGAATTGAAATAATTTTGTATATAAGCAACCAATATATATAAATAAAAAACAAATTGGAATTTTTTTAATATTTTTTTTTTTTTTGAAACAGACCTCAAAAAAAAAAAAAAGAAATTTTAATTTGAAACAACTGTAACGGAAACAAATAAACCGAAAATTTCCGTTTTGTAGGTAAATTTTTATTAAATTTCAAACAAATGAAAAAAAAAAATAAAGCTGAAAAAAATTTATAAATTATAGTAAATTCTTTCGAACAAATGTATAAAAAAGTTAAAAAAGAAAATTTCTTTGAAAAATAAATGTATGTTCCTTTATTTTTAAATGGAACGGAAAACCTTTTCATTAAACTACAAACTACATAATATTCTGAGTGTAAGTATGCATTAAAAATTAAATTAAATATGTAAAATAATATGTTATTTTGTTGCAGATTTTTTGACTCGGAAAAGTATTTAGTCAAAATCGTTTTTGTACTATTGACTACAAACATTTATTTGCATAAAAGTCGCTGCCGTTTAGTATTATTATTATGCCGTTAATGCAACAGTATACCAGGAAATAAAGAGGATCTAGAACCGATGTTTTTAGTTGTTACAAATATCAGCACAAACTATTTATATCCTGACTACGTAGTGATGTAGGGTACAGTAAGTTAAGATTCAATATTGTACCAAATTATTTGAGACGTATGATTAATATATATATATATATATATATATATATATATATATATTTTAATTTTATATTACTCATACGTAAGCAAAATCCCACTGTAGCAAGTTGATTTAGCGTATGGGTGCCTAGGATATTTTACTTTTGGACACTAATGTGGGTAAAAACTTAACAAAAATCACAAAAAAAAAAAAAAAATTTTAATGGATTTTATATAGTTCATCTTGTAATGTTTATTTGAATTTTTTATAGTTCAGCTCTAAGGTCCAGATAAATAAAAACCCCAATTAATAATTTTTATTAATGTTTTATTTGCCAATATTTTGACTAGATTCTCTAGTCATTCTCCGGGGTTCTAAAAGAGTACATGAAACAAATTGACAAATTATTAAAAATTATCTGAACCTCAAAGCTGAACTATGAAATTAAAAAAAAAAAAAATTGATAACAACATAAATAAGAGAAAATAAAGCCCTAAAGTATATCTGTTCAAATTTCTTTAATTTTAACAGAAAAAGTAATATTTTTGTTACTCACTTTAAAACTACATTTTCCATTTAAACCATTTATTTGTTTTATATAGAATTTAAATAAAAAAAGTAATACTTTTGTTGATCATCTTAAAATTTCTTTTTCCTCAAAATTTTCCCTTTAAACCATTGTCCCAAGAAGAACGCAATTTTTAAATTTTAAATAAAACACAGATATTTAAAAAAAAATCGTGAAACTTTATTATATCGTAAAGTAGACAGAATGAGGTTATGTATGGAACAATATATCGTGCAGATGGCCGCCGCGGCTTTGCTGGCATGCACGCGATCTTTCAATGAAATTTTCAATGACCGTTTTGCATGAATGCTGCGGTATTTCATTAATGCAGCATCCAATTTCCTCTTTTAAGGCTTGAGTCGTCGTCGGCTTATTCGCGTAAACCATCGACTTCAAAAAACCCCAAAGAAAAAAATCTAATGGTGCTAAATCGCACGATCTAGGCGGCCAATTCTGATCTCCAAAACGCGAAATAACACGACCGGGAAATGACTGATTCAGCAATTGAATTGTTTCTCTGGCTGTATGACATGTGGCGCCGTCTTGTTGGAACCACATGCCCTCCACATTCATTTCTTCAATTCAAGCCAAGAAAAAACTGGTTATCATTTCACGATACCGAACACCATTGACTGTTTGCGCTTGACCTGCCTCATTTTCATAAAAAAAAGGTCCAATGATTCCTCCAGCTCAAAAACCACACCACACAGTGACACGTTGAGGATGCATTTGCTTCTCGTGAATCACTCGAGGATTTTCCTCACCCCAAATGCGACAATTCTGCCTATTGACGAAGCCATCAAGATGAAAATGGGCCTCGTCACTGAAGATGATTTTATCGGCAAAATCAGCATTTTCATGTTGTCTCTCCAATACCCAACGAACTCCCTTCGCTGTCCATGGTCAGCTGGCTTCAGTTCCTGAGTCAATTGAACTTTGTATGCATGAAGATGCAAATCTTTCGTCAAAATTCGCTGCAAAGTGGATTTGGAGACACCAATTTGCTGAGCTCGGTGTCGAATTGAGGTGGATGGAGTTTGAGCGACATCATCACGTACAGCTGCGACATTTTCGGTCGATCGACCTGGTCGATGGCGCGTTGTTGTCTTTACATCACTAACAGACCCAGTTTCGTCAAATTTATCCATTAATCTCTTTACAGTTGACTCTTTTGGAGCATTATTGTGATCCCAAATTGATCGCAATTTGCGAACTATAGCCGCAAAACTTTCACCATTTTGGTAAAACAATTTCACAATGAGAATGCGTTGTTCATTCGTGTAGCGCTCCATTTTTACTAACCTCGTACCTTCTACTAGCAAACAATAACAATTGTTCAAATGTCAAACAATGACACTTCGAATGTTGCCAGATTTAAAAATTGCGTTCTTCTTGGGACACCCTTTATTTGATTTATTTCAAAAAAAATCTCTATTTTTCAATTTTAAATCGAAAATTTAATTTAATTTTTTTTTCATTTTAAACTTTTCCCTTGAGTTATAAATTTTGTATTTTTTTTTTGTGTCATTTACAATAATAAATCTAATGCAATCTATTTAAATAAAGCATACAATTTTAAATTAATTTTCTATGATAGCAGCTAAAATAAATTAACTAAACATTTGTGTTTATAAAGTCCATTGGATAATTTATGGATTTTTATAATAAACGAAATGTTACCTTGGAGACACATTTATTTAGATTTCCTTTCACAAAAAAAAAATCCAAATGTAGCAATAGGAAAATTTTTTAATTTAATTAGATTTGTTTTAGATATGCAGGTGAAAAAAATTAAAATGAAAATTGATTTTAAATATGTTCAAACAGATGCTATACAAAATACAGAATGAATTTAAAAATATAAATGAACAAATTTATAGAATTAATTAAATGGAATACAATGGAATTTAGAAATTTGTGTAATATTATTAAAAAAAAACTTTAAACTTTTACAGAAGCTCCTCTGGCAAAGCATATTATTTAATAAACTATTGGTACTGATTAAAAAATGGTAATCCCAACTGTATTTGGATCTCCAGTAAAATGTTGTCCAACCCTTTAACGTGTACCCAAATGAATGGTTTATTAATGCACATTTAAACTCTGAAAGTTTTAACTTTTCATTCAAAAAATTTCAATTTGTTTTTTTATTTAAATTGGTTGAATATATACAAAATTTTTCAATAAAAATTACAAGAAATTCATAAACACACATACATACGCAAACACATTCACACAAAAAGTGTCTATAGCTAGGCAACATACATTTTGTGTTGTACGAGTATATTAAAAAAATAAAAAATACAAAAAGGGAAACAATTTTAAATAAATGAAAAAAAATAAATATGTTGCTACAATAGAAAAAAAGGTTCCCCGTTCCATTCCATTTCGTTGCCCTAGGCTCTTGTGTCAATTCCAGTCTTCCCCGTTTTATTTTATTCCTCTTCTCTAGTGTTAATATTCCACTCGTTTTGCTTTACATTCCATTTCGTTCCCCATGTGAAGTTTTTCAATTCCTTTCCTACCCGTTTCATTCCATTTCGTTCCCCTTGTCTAGCATTTCAATTCCAATTGTTCCCCGTCCTATGCAAGTGCATAAATTCCACTCGTTCCCCGTTCCAAGAAGCACATATTTTAAATTTCTAGTCAAAGGGCTTTGTACAGTCCATCAAGGTGGATACTTTTCCTCCCCGTAAGAATTTCAAAAAATATCATCTTTGCGGATAGAAGCCTATATAACAAATTTATGCTTGCTGACTCCAGCGTATTCTGTATAGGCGATGTTAAGTGAATGACTGACTCACTCAATTACGTTATTCTTGATGGCGAAAGTAATTTGTGATAATAAAAAAAAACTACAAAATTGGCTGGAGCATCAATTAAATCTTATATGCAATAATAAAAAATCACAAAGAAAGTTTTGAAGGTTGCTAATCACTAATCTAAGATTAACATAAAAAAAATAATAAAAATGGTTAATCAAAACTTGCAGTATTGGCTTTTCAAATGTTTATATTTTGCATCTATAACACACAATTATCAATGACTTTGGTCGGTCGGTCACAAAACACCAATGTGAAAGCTAAAATTTTAAATACAAAATGCCAGATTCAATATTTTGCATGAAAGTATAAATGTTTACTCAATGCCATACTTAATCTGCAATTTAAAATTTTTGATTTCAGTTTCGTAATAAGTGACCAAAATCATCCAAACTATTAAAAAATTTTGGACCCTCCATTTTTAAATTTTTTAATTTTTGTCTCAGATTCATGATTAGAATAAACAGATTCGTGATTAAATAAACAGACTTTTGCATTGCTGGGTTAGGTTGAGAAGATGAAGGGCCATTCGCCCTTCATGATCATCGAAAAATGGACATACACTTCCCAGCAAAACCACACATTACCAAATAATGGTTAGAGAAATGTATAAACATAGGGGCCGATGGATTATTTTACACCTTACTTCATTGATGAATTTTACAGGCGATGAGCCTCAAAGTAATGTATATACCCATTACTTTAGAGGTGATAATGTAAGGGGCTACTTATATGGTTACGACAATGGAAAAAGTGATGTGTCTAAAAATAGATTTTTAAAAAAGAGGAACTTTTATTAAAAATAATTATTACAAATATTTTATTTAAATCATTTATAATTAAAAATAATGTGGTCAAGATGGAAATCGAACCAGGGAAATCTGTTTGCCAGCCAAGAACTCTTCCCACTGAGCTATCGACGCATATAGTATTTGATTGCTTTAAACTTAAATGAATTGTTGCGCTCCGTTTTTTCGCTAGTGTTATCAAAACATACATTCATTACCCTTTTGCTTACAAAAAAACACAAAGTAATGAGTCTAAAAATAGATTTTCAAAAATATTTCAATTATTACTTTACATTTATAAATCATACATTACGTAATCAATGATAAGTAACTTATTACTTTATACTTGCAAATAATGAAAAAGGTAACGAGCTATCATTACAAGGTAACGCATGAGAATATCGCACCCATTACTAAAATTTTGCTGGGGTAGGCCAAAGAATCGGTATGATGTGCGCTCTCCAAAAAAATACGCCATAACAAATATTACGGTCTATCTAAAGAATTTGACAATCTCAGGTATCCCCCTCTATTTTATCAGGTCAACCTCTCGCAAGCACCACAATGACGGTATAACGTCCCCGTACCAATACTTTACCCTACTCCTTGTGGAAGCCTGGCAAAAAAATAGGAAGTGCTCCAAAGTCTCACCGTTCTCCCCACAGACCCTGTTCATCGGAATTATGGTATAACGTCCCCGTGAAAATGCTTTTGCACACCACAGAGTCACCCCTTCCCAATTTTTAAAGGTGTGATCATAGAGTAGAGTGGCCTGTGAGAATTAACATCAGGTTGGCCAGTTCCCTCTTTGTCAGCCTGTAAATTCTCCTTGTCTTGTCTATATCCAGGTTAGCCCAAAGTACTTTTGTGATCGCACCAACGTTACTAACGTTCCAGATCTCCTTGTTCATGTTGATGGCCCATAGAACCAAGCTACATTTTCGTCATCCAAATAGGACTCGGATTTTAAAGGTTAACACATTAAATCCATTACATCAGATTAAATCCATTCCAGGCCAGCACATCAGCCCTCTCATTCCCCTTCACTTAACCTCAATCGTCGCCTGACAAAATAAGCGTTTATCACCCACTTTAAAATCCTTTTCGATACCACAGACTCCACCGCATCCCAGAATGATCAGTCGCAGTTACAAATCGGAAGGACATAAATATTCCCATATCCCTACACCAAGAAAACGGATTCGTGCTGACAACCGAATTTGTTGCCAATCGAATGGTTTGGTTGGAGCTACCAACATATTAGATTGTGGCGACCGAAATTCGTCTAATACAATGGAATTTCGGTTGAAACCATATTTTTTCAATTCAGGCAAAGAAAAAACATGGTTGGTAGAATCATATTCGGGTTTGTGCCAACCATAGTCATACTATATTATGGTTATTATGATAATAAAATATCCATAATTTTACCATAATATTGAGCCTACAGTTATATTATGATTTAAATATTACAATATTATGATTTTGTATAAAAATATTATGATGTTGAATTTATCATAATATGATTTCATGTACTCATAGTATGCTCAAAATGTTTTTACATTATGGTCCCCATAATTATATTATGATTTCTGGATTATCATAATATGATTCATATAAAATCTTTATATAGAATCTTTTTGACAATGAATTGATTATTCTAAATAATATTACATGTATAAGGAATTTTCGAAAAAAAACCCTAAAAAAAAATCTTCTAAAGTTAAAAAAAAATAAACTGGATCTTAATAGGTCAATTGATGAAATGTTTTAATGCCACATGAAAGGTATTTTCTGTTAAGTTTTAGTAAACAATATATGATTGTTTTATAAGACATTTTGGTTTTTATGAAAACAAGACAATACTCGTATTAGGACTGTAAAATGTCAAAGTCATGTTTTATTTGATGTATAATTATTCATTGATTGTTGACAGCATTTTATGGTTACATAATTATCAAATTTTTTTTATAGTCAGAATTTTTGTTACCACAGTATGGTTACAGCCAATCATGTTATAAAATACAAGGTGTCAATCATAAAATAGTGAAATATTTACTATAATAATGATGGTAGTGACCATGTTGATGGTTAGACAACCAATAATATGGTTGTGACAACCATACCCGATTGCAGCAAGCACAATATAGTAGCATTGATCATGTTGCAACCATGTTTTTTCTCTGCGTGTTGGATAAGGAATACATTTGGTTGCGACAACCGAATAATTTGGTTACTGCAACCGATCTTTTCAGTTGGCAAGAAATTCGGTTGTCACAATGAATCTGTTTTCTTTGTGTACAAAGGAAATCTAAACCAGTTCTCCGGTACAGTTTGGAGCCATCTGTGTAGAAATGAATTCTATTGGGGTCATTCAATATTTTTTCCTCCTTCCATACCGGAAATAAGAAAGAAAGTGCTCCGACACCCTATCACATTTCATATCCAAAATGTGATATCCTAGCAGATTTTCAAGGACTCCCTGACGGTGGGTACGCCGGCCTCCAAGACACCACTCCCAGAGAACCATAAGACTATCGTATAAGTCGCAAGTGCAGCCTCATACTTAACCTAAACCGGTCTGATGGTGAGTATTGTATACAAATCTAAGTTTTTATAAAATGTGGACTTGTCCCCTTTACACACTAAGCTAACAATATATATGTCGGTTAACACTCAAAATTATTAAAGTAGGAAGAATTATGTATTAAATAAAAATTACTTAGGTTTTAGTTTTAAAGATTTTTTTGGCTAAAAATTTGTCAAATCGAATTGAAATGAGGTTTAACTAAATTTTCTACTGACTTAAGTATACGTATGCGGAATGAAATTGCAACAAAATATAATATGTTGTAGTTTTTTCTAAAACTAACGTAAATTTTATTTCACTTTTTAAAAAAAACAATACATAATATTAATTTAATGCAAAAAAAAATTTGGTCCCATCCGATCCGCTTTGCGGCAGTTTTGGGGAACTTTTTCTATAGCTGTTGTAAATATGGATGTTGGCATTTTGAGGAGTTCCTTTTTAATTTTTTCGATCAGATTTTTTGTATTTCTCGGTCTAAAGCCATCAGCATAAACTCTTTGCTTTAAATCAGCCTAAAAATCTTCGATTGGACGTAATTGAGGGACATTTGGTGGGTTTTCCTCTTTATGAACATATGGTATATAAAGTGTGTCCATAGCTTCTACAGATTTCCGAGCGTAATGGCTAGATGCTAAGTCTGGCCAGAAAATCACATTTAGGCCTCGATGCATCTTTTCTATAAAATCCTTCACTTTTGGCAAACAGTGCTCAATATATCGTTCAGAATTGACGGCCAAACCAGATTCAAAAAACACTGGTTCCGACATCCCGTGCGGACTTATTGCAAGCCAGAGTAATACTTTCTTAGGGAATTTTGTGTGCTCCAAATATTTTATTTTATTATCAGTATGTTTCTTCCCTTCGAAAACGTGCCTTCCCTGCCATTCATTGCCATCTAGTGTAAAATATGACTCATCATCCATGATGTAAATTATGTTGTTCTTTGCGTAAAATACATTTTTGACTAAACTTCTTAATAGTTTTCGTTGGGTAACCTCCTGCTCTTCGGAAACAGTCGGCTTTTTCTTCCTGGACTTTTTTGTATTCCCATATCATTGAGGTACTTTTTTACTGTTTTTCCATCACAATGAAACTTTCTTCCAAGCTCTCTATACGATTTAGCGATCTTACCTTCAGTAACTTTTCTGAGCTGAGACCTCTTCGATGAGTCGACCAAACTGCACTTTCTTCCGGAGCCACGCTTTCTCTTTGTGGTTTTTCTAGTTTTGTTCCTAGCCAGTATTCTATATACCACACACCGATTTTCTCCTTGCTCTACAAAATGAGAAACAATTTCCGAAGTTTTCCAATTAGTATGATTATTGAAAAAATCACAAATTGTTTCTCGACGTTGTTCTTCTTTTGTCGACATTTTAAAGTAATTAAATGTCAAATTATTGATAAAATTGTAAAAGCAACATGAGAAAACATGTGGTTATTCAAATATAACGGTAAAAATTAATACCTTTAATACTTTTTATTTTCCAGCGTTGCAAAATTTGTTGCAATTTTATTCCGCATACGTTATTTTAAGTGTACTTATTATTATAGAAATAGGGATATACTAACCCTAAAAATTAATATGCCACACATTATTTAAACTTAAAAGAAAGTAGTTCATAAGTATAATTTAATCTAAATTAAGTTTATAAAATATATATATTTGCCAGTATTTACAATTTACTATTTAATATTGTGGTAATATTTTATTTATTATCTTGGTAACCATTCAAAGTTTATGTTGTACAAAATATATCTAATTAAATATTAACACATGTATTTTAAATTAACATGTACTATGTATTTGGGGCAAAGTTATACAACATTTGTAAAAGTTATAAATTTAAATAGGAAATTCATAAGATGTAAAAGGGATAATTTATAAATTTTATACACACTTAATATGTACATAATATATATACAATACATATAACATATTGCAAATGAAGAGAACTTCAAGGCGTACAAGTACATATAAATGTTATTTATTGTATATAATTTTGTATTTAAAATATATTTTGTAATAATAATGTTTAATTTACTTATGGTAATAAATATTTATTATTATTAAAAATTATATCATGTGTTTTTTTCTATTAGAATTTCTTGTGTTAAGCGTAGATTGCGTATAAGTGTTGTAGATTAATTTAATATTACTCATACGTAATGTTGATCTTAAGGAATATATGTACATATGTATGCAAATGAACATTTTGTGTTGTGTAATTGCCATTAATTGTTGAATATTATGTAATTACAGACACATTTAACAATTTTAATGCTTGTAATTGTTTAAATATAACACATCTGTCATATATTTCAATTGAAGGATATATTTTAAAAGACCTTTGTTAATATATTTACAAATATGCTTTAATAAATGATTAACTTTTAGCCTCAATTTATTATTAATTGCTACTAAAAACAAAACTCCTTTAGTATAATTAAATTTAAAAGAAAATAGTTTAATTTATGAGCTTAAGAAAATATTTCAATTTCAATCTTAATAAAATTGTATTTATTTTACTATTTAACATAATTAAATATTTAAACATAAAAAGTCATAAGTTATTTCTCTTTAATCCTGCGAATATCATTTTTCGTATATCCTTTAAAAAATATATATTTTATTTAAAATAAAAATCTAAATAATACGTTATGTTTTTCTTTAATTAAATTAAATTCTTTTAATACTATTTGACTTTAATTTTCGTTACAGTTTGTTTTTTTTTTATTTATTTTTTTTTCTATCATATTAAATATTACAGCACATAAATCTGTTTCCTGCTAAACAACATATGGAAAAATTTATTTTCTGTGACACTAATAATTTTCATTGAAGCACATAAAATACTCTTGCATATGGTTGTAGATGTTTCTTTTTTTTTTTAAATGGGTCTGTTATGAAAATAAATTCAAGCTCATATGGTTGTTTTATAGAAAAGTTACAAGTAATTTGAAATTAAACCAAAACTAAAAACTTAGAATTGTATTTTAATACAATTTATGGTATAGAATAAATATTAAGTGGTCTTAAGGGGACTCTTTAGTGGCTTTTTAACTATTGCCATTTTATAAAATGTAACAAAAAAGTGAAAGATATTTTCTGTGGAATGAAAGCTGGCATTTTTAATTTCTATAATTGTAAAGCTGTTGCAAAATCCAAGATTTTGTTTCTCCCCTTTAATAAAATATTTTAACATCTTTTAAAAATATGACAAAGTGTTTGAAGGTTTGAAAAATAATAAGTGCGTTCCTGCTAAGGTACTTTTTATAATTTTGTTCAGAAACGTGGTAAAAAAAGTCTCCCCCCTAACGGCTTGTCCAGACCGCTTTGGCTAGAAAGTTTATATTAAAAAATGAGTCCACTGAAGCATGGACTTATTCTCCGATAAGAAGCTTTTGGAATTTTTGGGCTTAAAATGGAGAAAGGTGTAATTTGAAGAACGAGTGAAATTGAAACACTAAAATTGTATAACGCAAGGCAATGGAAAAGGTGATCGAAATGAAAATAAACGGAGAACAAGTGGAATTGAAACACCATGCAAGGGGAACGAGATAAAGTCGAACGGGGAACGAATGGAATTGAAATATTGGACAAGGAAAACGAAATGGAATGGAACAGAGAACCAGATGATTTGAAACACTAGACAGGGGAAATGGAATGAAACGAGGAAAGGGTGAAACTGAAACACTGGACAAGGGGAAGAAAATGCAATTAAAAGGGGAACGAGTGGAATTGAAACAATATTCCTGGTGGGGAGGGAGGGGGGGGGGGTAAATAAAATGCATGAAGTGAATTAAAGCACTAGATTGGGAGGAAGAATTGGAACGAAACGAGAAAAGATTAATTGAAGGAAATGTAATTAAACGGGGAACGAGTGGAATTGAAACAATATTCGTGGAGGAAATTAAAATGTATAAAGTGGAATAAAAATAAATAATATGCAAAGGGAAGGAAATGAAATGAAACGAGGAACAAGTAAAATGGAAACCCTAAAAAAGGGTAGCGAAATACAACGGAACGGGGAACAAGTGGAATTGAAACACTAAATTCAGGTAAAGAAATGGATTTTTGTGATAAATTTATATTCATTTTATCCATTTATCGATTTTTCCAATGCTTATTATTTGTGTTGATTGGTGGGTGCATTACTAATGGTAATAAAATTTTAAACAATTTCATTTTAGCAATGAAATCTAATCCAAATATTAACATTAGTTTAATAAATGGCAATAGAAATTATTTCATTTTATTATATGCATGCATTGAAGGCATCTTTTAATTAATACTTTCAATTATTTAGTTAGATGTACGGTAGAAAGCCACTTACCCGAAGATTTTTAGACATTTGAAAATAAGGAAAAAAAAATTTGTTCAGCCCAATCTTTTTTATAATAAAACTACAAGCAGGAAAAAAATATGGTGGCAACATGATCACTGTTACTATATTATGCTTGCTGTATTTGGCCATGGTTGTCACAATCAAGTTATTGGTTTATAATTAGAATCTAACCATCAATATGGTCGGTACCATCATTATTATAGTAAATATTTTATTATTTCATGATTGGCACTTTTTTTATAACATGGTAACAAAAATTCTGACTATCAAAAAAAATTATAATTTTGAAATTACAAATTGTTGACAACAATTAATGAATAATTATAAATTAACGAAAATATAATTTATACAAAATACAAGATTTTTAAAAAGTTTTCTGATAGAAACATTTTAAAATTCTGTGGACTTTTTCTTAAATTAAAGTTCTCAGATTCTGCAAACTGTTTATTACATAAAAACTCATAAATTCTTAAAAAAAATTAATCTAAGGCCTTTCTTTGAATAAAAAAATTTGTAGGTTCTGAGGACTTTTCATTATAGAAATATTCTTAGATTCAAAATAATTTTTCCATTAAAAATATTCTTAAATTCTAAGGACTTTATCTAAAAGAAAAGTTCTGAAACTCTATCTAAAAAAAATCGTAAAAATGTCCTTAGAATCTAAGAATTTTACCATTAGAAAAAAATCCATAGAATCTATATTTTTTTTATTAAAAAAATCCTTTAAATTTAAAATTTTTTTTGAAATATTTAACTTTTAAAAAGTCCATAGAATCAAATTATTTTTTTTAGAAATGTTTTCTTTAGGAAATTATTTCTTAAAGAAATCACCCTTATTCTAGTTGTCGTTATCAATGTCGTCGTCGTTTTTGAGTCAACATCACTTTGCTTCGACGTCGACATCACTTCGACACCAAATTGGTATTATAAAACAGTGTTGTAACGACGTCGACAGTTTATCGATTTAAACAAAAACACATCTCTAAAAATTAAGTCGGCAGATTTATTTTGTTTATTATTTTTGCGAAAAAATGTTTTTTATGTGTAATTTAAATTCTGATACCAGTGATGAAGAAAATCTAGTATTGGAAAGAAGACTTCTCATACAGAAATCCAATATCTTTAATCTGCTGGATAACAAGTGAGTAGCAAAATCAAAGTCTGTTACTTTAAAGAATGTTAATCTTCTAATTTTTTTTAAAAGGTTTGAAAGTTACTTTCGGCTGAATAAAACAGCCTTCAAAGATGTGCTGGAAACAATAGCACCTAATTTGAAAACCGGAATCAAGTCCACATTTATTTCCAAAACAATATAGTTGGCAGCTACATTAAGATTTTTAGCCCAAGGGTCGTAGCAGCTCAGTGTTGGAAACGACTTTAACTTAGGGTTCAGCTGTTTCTGAAACTGTAGAAGATTTGCCACAGCCTCCTCAATATAAATTGCTTGAATCTTCCGCCACCTGTAGCATTACACTCGGCTTTGTTGGCTACCATTTTCTTTTTAACTTTAAATTTTAAGTCTCGCCAAACCTATAAATAAATTTTGTTATATTTTTATAATGCACTTTATATTCTCGGTGCACCAAGTGCATTTAATAAATTTTATATTTCTTCCCATTTTTCCGTTTCTTTTTTTGGTCATTACTTTTTCTCAAGTCGTTACTAAAAATTGTGTCGACAAAATCAGAGTCGTTTCAAGACAATATCGTCGTCACATTTTCTTACAGAATACCAAATACTTGTTGACAGTTATCAATTATTTTCGATAACGACAACGGGAATACCAATTTAAAAAAAAATCCCAAGATGACATTATCTGTGTCGATGACGACAACTAGAATAAAGGTGAATATTCTTAAATTTGAAGAACTTTTTCTTAGTTTCGAAACATAATATAACTGTAGGGACCATATTATTGTTAAATTATGGTTATTTTAATATCATATTACTATAATTATATTATAGTACGACTATGGTTGGCACAACCCAGCAAAACTTTGGTAATTGGTGCGATATTCTCATGCGTTACCTTGTAATGATAGCTCGTTACATTTTTTTCATTATTTGCAAGCATAAAGTAATAAGTTACTGATTATTGATTACGTAATATATGATTTATAAATGTAAAGTAATAATTGAAATATTTTTGAAATCTATTTTAAATACATTACTTTGTGTTTTTTTGTAAGCAAAAGGGTAATGTATGTGTGTTTTGATAACACTAGCGAAAAAACGAAGCGCAACAATTCATTTAAGTTTAAAGCAATCAAATACTATATGCGTCGATAGCTCATTGGGTTAGAGTTCTTGGCTGGCAACCAGATTTCCCTGGTTCGATTCCCATCATGACCACATTATTTTTAATTACAAAAAATTTAAATAAAATATTTGTAATAATTTTTTTAATAAAATTTCCTCTTTTTTAAAAATCAATTTCTCGTAACATATAAGTAACCCCTTACATTATCACCTCTAAAGTAATGGGTATATACATTACTTTAAGGCTCATCACCTGTAAAATTCATCAATGAAGTAAGGTGTAATATAATCCATCGGCCCATATGGCTATACATTACTTTACCCATTATTTGGTAATGTGTGGTTTTGCTGGGAATCATAATCCCAAAAAAATATGATGATCTTCGAATATGTTTGTCTTAACCATATTTTGTTCCTGCATGTACTTTTTATAATAAAACTATTTTAAATTAGAAATAAACATTTTAGTGGGAATTTTAAAAAATTTTCCAATTGGGTTGTTTTCTACTTAGTTCTAATGTCTTGAAAAAATTATTTTTTCTTGCACAACACGTTCTTAAATAATTTCATGATTATCTTGTCACATACTTGAGCTTATTTATTTTTCTGTATTGCCTTATATCTTACATCTCAGGAATACAAAAAAAAAAAAAAAGAACACATTAAAAAGCACCTTGAAAGATAACACATGTTGCATGCAACATTTATGTTACAAAACAACTTGACAACAAATATGCATAATCTAGATATACTGCTATACAAACATACTAGCATTGTAATACGAATTATACACGTAACCTAATGTTAGACATAAAATGCAACGTGGTTAATCACGTAACATTATGAAGCGACAAATGGCAAAGGAGCAATACCGGAGAAGAAGAAAGAAGGCAAATTGAAAGCAACAACATGAGAAACTTCCAAGGCAAGAAGATATTGAAAATAGAAAAAAAAGTAAGTTCTTTATTATAATGCAATGCAACCAGCACTTCTGCAAAAAACCCTCAGCTTTGGCAATAGGACACGTATAACAATAAAACAGTTTCACGTTTATATCTACTTTTTTCTCTTAACATCTTTGTATAGTTTTTCATACAACACAAATTCCTAGATTTTTTTCAGGTTATTTTCATTCACCTGCAGTTTAATTTCAATGTAAATGTTAATATAACAAGGTTAACATAAGAGTATAATAAAGAAAAATAAAACCCATATTTAAGGATTGAAACAAAAAAAAGAAACAGGGAAAAACAAAAACTTTTACATTAAAAAATGAAAGTTTGAATAAGGGTTAAAGAATTAAACTTTTAAGATTTTTCTTATTTAACAACTTACTATACATTTGCGTTAGTAAGTGTAGTATTTTATGAAAATGCAGGCGATTAAAATGTTCTTGCATCCCCTCGGATGCAGTCAGTGCATTGTTTGAAAACAGATTTTCCATTTTTATATTGTTATTTTTGCTGCGGTGTTTGTTGGAAAATTGTTTACTTAATATACCATAAAGTTTAAAGTTTTAACATTGAACATTGTTTATGAAAAGTGGTTGGTTGGTAAATTGTGGCGTTTTTCCCATTTATCGGAAATATATTGTAAAATAATGAATAAGCAGCAACAAATAAACTTTGTACGTATTTTACCACCTGCTGTATTTATAACTTACTTACACTAACTGAATATTTGTAAAAATCTCAGCATATTTTTTTTTTAAAAGAATTTCACTTTAAATCTATAGTGGTTGTTATGATTATTTTACAAGCATTTCTAAAAGGATGTTAACGTAAAAATAGGAAAGTATCCTGTGGTGAACTTGTTGATATAAATGTTATAAGAATTTATATTGCATGGTGAGCATAAGCATTATTAAATATAAAGCAGTAATAGAACATTAATGATCGATTTACAACTTAAAGGCAGTTACTTACATATGGAAAATATTTAGTGTTATTAACAACACTTACCTGAAAAGAAAAATAGAAAAATATTGTTAGATTTTGCTTTTTTTTGGAAAAAAAAAATAATCAATAATAATAAATAATCAACAAAATATTTTGCTAAAATTTTACTTAAAGTTTTAGGTTTTAAGTCTTTAGCTCTAGATTTATTTTTAGAAATATTACTTGGAAAACAAAAAACTCATTTTGAAATACGCAGTAAAATAATTTTATACTATTAAAAGATTAAACTCCTTTAAAAGCCTGTCAACACCCAACATTTTTGACAGGAACGTGGTAAACAAGGGGAAATAGCCACCCTTAGCGAACTGCCAAAACTGACCTGAAGTTAAATACATATTGAATTCCCTGGTATATGGGTTAATACGCCGCTAAGTCAAATTTTAAATTTTTTATGAAAGGTTCGTCAGTAAATAATGGGAGTTTAATAGGAGAAATTGGACGAATTAAGGGCCTGTTAAAACTGGTTTTTCTAAACAAAAATGAAATTTGAAATGTGCTTCCTTGAGCTTATCCACATATAGAGAAATATTTTCCTTTCTATACTTTATTGAAAAATGTTTAGTACACAGTTTTTCTTCGTATCAAAAATAGTGTGGACCTGGTAGGAAATAAACTTGAAATAATTCCGGACCGTTAAGGGTTAAAACATTTATCTATTCGGTTATAAGCTAATTTATTGAAAATAAAAATTCCAAATATTGAAAAAATTTTAAATTCGGACAATCAAAGAACGTTATGATTTTGTTGCGATTTGCATATGTGTAGACACAATAGATCAAGGGACAACTTCTAGCGGCTTGTGGAACATTCTAAGAATTAAGAGTGGAAGAGGGAAATGTTTAAGATACGGACGATATACATATATGAACATACGTGATCATACATGGGCTTGTATATCATCATACATGGTTTTATACGTTCATACATGGTCCAATATATGACCATACATGATCTGATATATGAAAATACATATGGGTTTGGATCCGAAATTTAAGGGTGTATGGCCGTATATGGTGATAAATGATAGTATAAGATGATATATGAATAATATATTTGAGCATATATGATCATATATAACCATATACGATCATATATCCTCAAATTTCGTATCGAAAAATATATGTTCATATATGAGATCATATATGGTCATATATTGAACCATGCATGAACGTATATGTATACACATGCATGATGAGGTATGTTCATATATATTTCGATTTTTACATGTCTAGCAAAAACAGACATTACCAAGTAACTAAGGGAGTAAATAGCCCACAAGGAGTTTCAGTAGTTACCACTCAATTTACTCGCTTAATTACATTTGTTCGCGATGTCCCAAAATTCATGGGTGGTCATTACACTCTCGCTAACAAAAAAAGTGAAAATAATGAGTTACCAGCATGGTTACTCGTAGTGAAGAAATAATTGGTTACTTAAAATAGTAAAGTAAGAAGTTACACTTAGTAAAGTCTAAAATTTTCGTACTTAAAGAAATCGATAAAAATAATTTGTATTTGAAATTATAAAAAAAGAAATGTTTACCTTTGCATTCAAAAATTTAGAGGTGTAATGCTATTTCCCATTAGAAGCCCTTTAAAATTTTTGCAAAATCACCTTTTACAGCAGATAATTTTCTATTTTGTTGTATAGTTTTTCAAAACAAATTAAATAATAAATATTATAAAAGCAGAAATACGAATTCGGTACTTATTTCAGTACCTACCAGTAAATAATTATTTTTCATGTACATATAAGTACTTCTATCATCCATTATCAGTAGGTACTTATTTTGTATTTTAAAGTAATGCAAAAGGTAAAGACCTATTATTACATAGTAATATACACAGTAATATTTTTACATGGTTTTGCTGGGTATATTTCGATTTTTACTGTCAGCAACTCAATAATCTGCAATAGTACATTCTACTTTGCAATCTAATCAAATAGTATTGTTGGAAGACCTTCTTCTGCTTTCTATGGTTATTTTTTTTGTAACAATTTTTGTTATTTAAACTAATTTATGTATGTTCTTGAAACGAATTTGTTATTTTATTTATTCAATTTTTCGTGAAATTTATTTATCACTGATTGTGAGACGCTTAAACAAGAATTTACATTTCAAAGCCTTAAACAGCAGTTTTTTTTTTCTTTATTTCACTAGTAACCAAAAAATAAAAAACCTTGTGTTTTTGTATTTTATATACTTTAATATTTTATATATTTTTACAAGTATACCACTTACCCTTAACCTAAGCCAAAGAAAAAAGAAAAGCATTTTTCTGTATTTTTTATTTATTTATTTTTTTTTGAAAAATTCAAATCCTAGAAATCCTTTCTACATCATAGTCATCAAGAATGGCACCCATAGATGATGTTGTACAAACATAAATTTCGTATACACTAACAAATATTCTTCCAACACACACACACACAAAACAATATTAAATGTATACAAGAGATTTACAGAGAGAGCAAGTGGTTTTTGGTTTGGTTTAAGCTGTCTATATAAATTGTTGCTAGATTTTATTTTCCCTGATTTTTTTTATTGTGTTAGTATTACAGGGTGTATTGCATATTAGGGTGTCTCGGTAAAAAATAAATTTTAAAGTAATAGAATTATTACGTCAGGCATCATATATAATAAATGGACTCATCAACGCAAAGCTTTTCAGACCAATTTTACTAATATTTTAACATTTTTGGACCAAAGTTATTAAATAAAAAAAAGTTAAGGGGGTTTTTGTATAACAAGCTCGTTCTTATCTAATACATGAATATTAAACTCTTCAATATGCTGCAAACTGACACTAAATATCTAATATTTTGACTAAAATTAAAATTTGAAGTTAGAAATTTTAAATAATTCAACAAAAAAAAAAAAATTTACTGCATCTTTTTGGAAAGTTTTCGGTTATGTGGATTTTTTAAAGGCGATTTAAAGTTTATACATATTTGTTGTTTTTCAGAATCACTGACATATTAACTTTTTAGCACTAAACATAAAAGAATTATTAAAAGAATTTGAAAAACTGTGTGTTTTTATAGTACAAAATCTCCAATGTTGCACCATCTAATTGAAAAATTTAAACTTCCCATCTAAAAATCGAAATATATATGAGCATACATGGGCCTGTATATGATCATACATGGGCATACATGGTCATATACGTCCATACATTGTTCAATATATGACCATACATGATCTCATATATGATCATATATCTTCGGATCCGAAATTTGAGGGTATATGGACGTATATGATCATATACGAGCATACATGAATAATATATGAGCATGTATGATAATATATGCACATATATCACCATAAACCCTCAAATTTCGGATCCGAAGACATATGGTCATATATGAGATCACGTATGGACGTATATGACCATGTATGACCATGTATGATCATATACAGGCCCATGTATGATCATGTATGCTCATATATATTTCGATTTTTACATGTGTTATTTACTTTAAAATAGTTATTTACTTTAATAGTGTTTGCTCCATTTTAAAGATAACATTTCTCGATGGTACACCCTTAATAAAAAAAAACTGTTTGGGCCTGATTATTCTTCATTTCCCAGCAAAACCACACATTACCATAGGGGCCGATGGATTACTTTACACCTTACTTCATTGATGAATTTTACAGGCGACGAGCCTCAAAGTAATGTATATACCCATTACTTTAGAGGTGATAATGTAAGGGGTTACTTATATGGTTATGAGAATGGAAAAAGTAATGTATCTAAAAATAGATTTTCAAAAAAGATTAATTTTTATTAAAAAAAATTATTACAAATATTTTATTTAAAATATTTGTAATTAAAAATAATGTGGTCAAGATGGGAATCGAACCAGGGAAATCCGGTTGCCAGCCAAGAACTCTACCCACTGAGCTATCGACGCATATAGTATTTGATTGCTATAAACTTAAATGAATTGTTGCGCTTCGTTTTTTCGCTAGTGTTATCAAAACAAACATACATTACCCTTTTGCTTACAAAAAAACACAAAGTAATGTATCTAAAAATAGATTTTTAAAAATATTTCAATTATTACTTTACATTTATAAATCATATATTAGGTAATCAATAATCAGTAACTTATTACTTTATGCTTGCAAATAATGAAAAAGGTAACGAGCTATCATTACAAGGTAACGCATGAAAATATTGCACCCATTACCAAAGTTTTGCTGGGTTTGAGGACTAGAAAATAGATCAGTCTGATTTTGCTCCATTTTAATAAGTGCGCTTAAATTAACAAAAAAATTCAAAACACTCATAAAAAAAGTACATTGATTTGAAAATTAATAAGGAGTCCTCGTTTTATATCTAAAGTTTCACGATGTTTCATCCCTTATTTAAAAACTATTTGGGCCTTAAGAACTTGAATATAGGTCTATCTGTTTTAGCTCCATAAAAAAAGTGAACTTAAAACATCAAGAACTGCAGAGAATTCAGAAAAAAGTACAAAAATTTGAAAGTTAAAGAGTCCACATTTTAAACATAAAGTTTGCCGATGTTAGGACTTGAAAATAAGTCAATCCGTTTTTGATCCATATCAATAACTGTTTTTAAGACAACAAAAAATGAAAAATTTGCTTTAATTTGAAAATATAAAAAGTCCTTATTTAAAAAATAAAGATTCCCGATGTTGCCTTATTAGAAAAACTATTTGATTATATTAATATTTATTATAGATCTTAATATCGATATGTATTACGCTCAGAAAAAAAAGTTAGTAGAAACATTTATAAACGTTTTTCAATCTCACTTTACTATTTTTGTACTGATTTTTAGTACAAAAATTATTATTTAGTAAACTTTCTTGCTATTTACATTTAACAAACTAGAGGATTTTTACGGAATATTTACAAATTTTTATTGTTAACTTCAAAAATTATTTTACAAATTTATAAAACCCGTTTTGCTAAAACAAACAAAAAAAACTTACTAATTTTAAAAAATTGTATATTGAAGGAAATTTATTTCTAATAGTTAAAATTTTATACTTACAAACTTAAATTGCTTTAAAACAGTTGTGTCCAACTCATATGCACAATGTGCAAGCTTTTACAAAAGAGCTTTTTCACCTACAGCGAGCTTCGACGAGAGCTTTTACATATATGAAAGCACAATACAAGGATGGAAATTTTGAATTTCGAAATGTTATAAGTTATATAATTTATTTAAGCCAAAACATTAAAACTTCTTTTGATAGATCTTTAAAAGAAGCCATCTTCAAATTGCTTGCAGTGCTTTGCTAATAATAGAGCAACAACAAAAGGAATCTTTTCTTTGATATTTTTTTCATATTGAAATTGGTCGATTGGCAAATTTTTCTTTTGAAACTTTAATTTCAGTTCATCTACTAATTTGGCCCTATCTAAATTTTTATTCAAAAATCAAACCAAACATACGGGATCGCCGTCATTGTTTTCAATAAAAAAACAACTGTTCCCACGCTTTATTTAATATATATCTTTAAGTGAACATAGACTGATCGTTGTGTGTTTGAAAATGTTTCTTTGAAAGTTATTTTCAAGTTGATGGAAAAGTACTAACGTACTGAATTACCCGTCCCTGAAAAAAAGCTCTTTACTACAAAAGCAAATATCATAGTATTAGTGTTTGGACGCCACTGCTTTAAAATGCTACATAGGTTGAAAAAAAGGATCGCAAGTGAAAATACTTTTCACAATGGACTCATTTCTAAAAATAATACTTCCACTTAAAATAGCACTAAAAAATGTTTTAGTTCTATTAAATTAGCCCAACTAAAATTTGACCTTAAATCTACTAAAAATATTTTTCAAAACAAAAAATAAGGAAATTAAAACAAAAAATAAATTCGTTTATGTTTTAACTATTTTTTAGGCCTTTGATTTTTTTTTTTTTTAATTTTGTGTAAAATATTTTTTGAAAAAATTAAATAAAAAAATATTGTTGGATAAAATATATAAATATTTATATTTGAATTTGTTTAAAAGAAATTAGCAGCTTTAAAGTATTTACTATTTGTTTCGATCGATGCAGAACGCCCTTACTGGAATATGTTTCACTTCAGATTACACTCACCAAAAAAAGTCTGTAATGGCAACTGAAAATTTTGCTGTTATTACGGGAAATTCTGCTAATTTGAGCCCAGCGGTATTTTTTGCTAATCTTAGCAACACATGTCTACTGACGTGTAGTACAATGAAATTAGTAAAAAATTAGTAGCCGCTACTAAATTTTAGTAGACTTTTTGTAAAGTGGAATTTAAAATCTGTTTGCTAAAATCAGCAAAAAATATTAGTACAAAGTTTTAGATTTTTTTTTTTATCGAGCATCAAAAATTTTGATATTTTTTAAAATATGTTTTATACAAAATGAAAAAAAATCAAAGGCTTAAAAATGTTAAAAATTGTTAAAACATAAACGAATTTATCATTTTGTTTTAATTTGGTAATTTCTGTTTTGAAAAATATTTTAGTCAATTTTTTTTTACTTTTAAGGTTAAATTTAATTGTTTTTAGGGCTGATTTTTAGAACTAAAAATACCCGTTTTAGTGCTATTTTAAGTGGATGGTCCTCTTTTTAGACATGAGTCGGTATCTTCACTTCCGATCCCTTTTTTAATCCTATGTAACATTTTAGGGCAATTTAAGTTTGTATGTATAAGTTTAAATTATAAGAAATAACATTTCCTTTAATATCGACTTTTTTAAAATTAGTAATTTTTTTTGCTAATTTTAGCAAATCGGTTTTCAAAAATTTGTAAAATGATTTCTAAAATTAGCAACGAAAGTTTGTAGATATTCTGTAAAAATTCTGTAATTTGTAAAATGTAAATAGCAAAGAGATTTGCTAAATAATAATTTTTTTACTAAAAATCAGTACAAAAACAGTAAAGTGGGATTGAAAACCGTTTACAAATTTTTCTACTAACTTTTTTTTCTGAGTGTAGGGTATAAGAAATTGGCTGGATTCATTCTTTACCTCAAAACCGGAGCAGTTCTTTTGGCGTGTATCTAAAAATAATTAAGTTAATTTGGGCATTTCAAAAATATTTTTTTATAAATTAAAATTTTGCCAATATTTTAAAATTCATTGAGTTTACAGCAATTTACAAAAATTTTGTAAACCTTACGAATTTTCATACTAATTTAATTGTAATTATATTAGTAATATTTAGTCAATTTTTTTGCTAATTTTAGCAAACCGATTTTAAATTCCAATTTACAAAAATTTTACTAAAATTTAGTAGCGCCTACTTACTTTTCTACTAAATTCATTGTATATAAATGTCAGCAGACATGTGTTGCTAAGATTAGCAAAAAATTCCACTGGGCTCAAATTAGCTAAATTTCCTGTAATAACAGCAAAATTTTTAGTTGTCATTACAGACTTTTTTTGGTGAGTGTATAAATAACAAATAATATGGCATCAATGATGGTTGGTTAAATCATTACAACTAAAGATCTGATCTAAACTTTTAACATGCATCTTTCTTTCAATTCAAATATTTTCTTTCTTTAATCAATTCAAGAGGAATTCATTAGTCGGGACATCCTACTAATGTATAAACATTTGATTATTTTTATTCATTGTATGTGTGTGTGTGTGTTTCTTTTTTCTTTATCCACGAAAGGCAACCTTGACATATTTACTATTTCCTACTTGCATACTATATCCATATATTCCAATATAGCAACAACAATCATCGTAACAACAAAACACAAAATAGAAACAACTACTTTTAAGTGTTGCATTTCCATCCCTGTTATGATAAATGTTCTTAAATATTTTATATTTTCTACTATTTCCTTTTCACTGTATTTACTAGTTGGTATTTACCATAATTTTGTTGACATATTAAAGGGGTTTCTCTAGTAATGTTTACACTAAGATTAAATTATACTGGAATTAAAAGCATGAAAAAGAACTCTTGTATACTGTGTTCTAATGTAACATCTCACAACTTTACAGTTACCAAAATGTTATCCAGCAATCATGAGCGGTTTTCTGAATATACTTCACAAAAATAACTTAAGAGATAGAAAATCTAAAGGATTTATCGTTAACTTTAATATAAATCAGTTTTTTCTACAACTGTATACACGTGTGTGTGTGTGTACACGACCAAAAGTTTTAGTAAACAAAAGTGGCAATCGTCTTACTAAAAAATTTCTCTTAAAAATCCACGACATTCTAGCACTTTTTGGAAAACGGAAAAATTCTAACAAAATATATAACACCTGGTCACCTTAATACGATTATAGTTATAAAACAAACATATCCACAAGTTGTGGTTGCACACGATAAACTTAAGGAATTAATTTTATCTTAAGAAGTCTATTAAAAAATATTTGTTAAAATTTTAAAAAATAATACCAACAATAAAATCAAAAAGAACTAGTAAAACTAATAAATATGATACCCTACATCAGGGTGGAAAATTGAATTGAAATCTGAACAAAATTTCCAAAACACAATTTTCAAAAATCTCTTCTGTAAATATGTCTTCACTGGAGTAGAAAAATAAATAAATGCTAAAATGTCAACTTTCTAGCTCCAGGAATTTGGGTTGGGTGTTGTAGGGGGTACTTTTCCCCATCTTAACTATATTTTTACTTAAGGCAGAATCAGCATTATGTGAAAAAAATTAAAAATAGTATTAAATAAATTTTGTTTTATTAAATAAATATTGTTTTTTTTTACCAAAATAAAACTTAAGTTATGTCAGCTAATTGTAGTTGGGCCTTTAGACATTATTAATTTATTCGCTAAAATGGGGGAAAAAATTTAAAAAAAATTTATAAATTTTTTTAAAATTTGGGCTCGGTTTATACCATTTGGTTGCCTGTATTTTGTGATTAAATTCCACTCGTTGCCCATTCCATTTCGTTCGACTTCTGTAGGATGTTATTTCCAATCAATCCGCTTTTTTCCATTCTGTTCTAGTTGTCAAGCGCTTTAATTCTACTCACTCCCCGTGGCAATCCATTTGGTTTCCCCCTTGCCCAGTATTTCCATTCCACTAGTTGTTTAAACTTTATGTTTCTAACCAAATCGGTTTGGACATGCCGTAAAGGGACAAATTTCCCCTTTTCATGTTTCTGGCGGGAATTCCATAAAGTATATTTGCAGTGAATCTACACCAGTGATCCCAGTATTTGTGTTAGTTGTTTGTTTTTGAGCGTAATATATTTTTTTCTCACTTTACCAGGGCTGCCAAGACATATTTGTCGCTGTCCCCAAACAAATTCGAAAAAATCTACACAAATCCCCATTTCATTTTGTACTCAAACAAACAGTAAATGTAAAATAAACATTAAATGAAAGCTTGGAAAGTTCTCTATAAAAATAAAGAAAAAAAATGTTCTGTAAACCAAATCAGAGTAAATTTCTCCAATGTATTGATGTATTTCAAAACGTATATAATAAATTAATTTCAGATATGATATTTTAAGTTTTAAAAAAAGAGAAAACGCTGAAACTAAACTAGTTTTTAAAAGAATTCAAACAGAAGCTTTTAATATATGAGTATATCTAATTCATAATTATAAAAAGGTCAAGTTTTAAAACAAAAAAATGAATAAATACGTTGGCATAATAAGCACTCAGCTTTGCCGAAGTAATTTTCGGAAAATAAAAAGGCATTCTCCCATTCTACATTAAACATTTTCAGTGTTGTCTAGTACAAGCGACTACACAACCTGGTCATAAAATAATATAAGATAAAAATGGCACCCCTTAATAAAAGCAGCAAGCGACTACATGAAAGCTCAAATGAGACTAAATATTTTTAGTTAATAAAAATACAAATTATCTTCTCATGCTCTCTTCATTTGTGTGAGAGCATTCGCACATGTGCGGTGTTTTGGGGATCTCTGATCTACACAGAGAAAACAGATTCATAATTTCTTATCAACTGAATATTTTGGTTGCAGCAACCGAATTACTTAACAAAATCACAACAAAATATTTGGTTTCACCAAAAATTCTGTTGTATAACCCAAATTTCTGTTGTACTAACCGAATTTCTCTTACCACAAACAATCATATCGGTGGCTTCAACCAAACCATTCGGTTGGCAAAAAATTTGGTTGTCACAGTGTCTGAGTGTACCCATACTCCAGGGAACCCATATTTCAACTATCGGCCAAAGCTATTTTGACGGGCCGTAAAAACGGAGATTTTTCTTTATTTTGAACTCCCTTTTTACTGCGTTTCTGGAGATGATTCTAAAATTTACCTTATTATGGACTTCATATTTTATATTTCAGGATTCTAGCGAAAGCGTTCTGAGCAAACCGTTAATTGGGAAAATTTTCAATTTTTGTACCTGTATTTCTACTACGTTCCTGATGAAAATTTAAAAATTCACTTTATTAGTGAATAAGCCCTTAGTTAAGGGGAAACATATTTAAATTTCAGGGTTCTAGCCACAGCGGGTTAGGCCTGAGACTTTCCACTTTCAAGCCCTATTTTTACTACGTTTCTTGAGTTAATTAAAAAAAAACCTCAATTCCTGGGGTGACACCTGTTTTATATTTCAGATTTTTAGCCTAAGGGATTTAGAGATGCCATCATGCGTGAGGCCTATCCCTTTCCCCCTCTACCCGGTAAATATTTCCAAAAAAAATCCTCCTGATATATCACATTTTTAGTTGCTAGCTGCTGTGGTTAGGGGAGGACGATGTTGAGTTAGTTAATCAGTTACATAGATTATAGCAAATGGGAATGGACTTTCAAATTACTGTATAAAAAGTCATCCTGTTGCAATAGGGTGTTAATATTTGATTTTTTTCATATAAAATCTAAGAAAGAAGTATTTTATCTTGCAGTATGAATTCGATTGCAAATTATTTAACAGATATTATACAAAAAGAATTGTTGTTTTAGGATACTTTGGATGTTAAAACATATAAGAGTTTGGTTTTACAACAGGGCGACTCTTATTTACCATAATCTGCCATCACAATACAGGATCTGTAAATGTTTTTAAGATGGGAGCATATTTAAAGAAATTTAATTCTTTGAAAAGAGATTTTATACAGAAATTTCAAACCTGAAAATTAATAGGATTTTTTTTTGGGAATTTCACTGCACACATGATTGAATAAAAATTCTTTTTGACAAATTCACTGTTAATCAAACGTAATCACGCAATATATTTAAAAAATATAGAAAAATTTTTTGACCATTTGGAAGTCGACTTTTCTCTAAAATTTGAAAAGTCTTCTTTTGTAATATCGATATTTTATTGCATCGTATACTAGACAACTTTTAAGCTAATATTCAGTGGTTTCCACTATCTTTCACTTTATGGCCCCCTTAAGGCATTTTTACTGGCTGACGGACACACAAATTTTAAAATATTTTATATTTAAATAAAAACAATAAAATCCTAAGACTTTCAGAACAAATAGTAGTAGTAAAAAAATACGACAGATGGAATTGTAGAATTTTCAGAATTTAAGAGATTTACCAAATAAAATTTTTGTAAGAATCTTTCAATAAAATTCTTAGAGCATATACATAGTGACTTTGTTGCATGTAATTATTATTATGTGCAATTCTTGTTTGGTGGCGAACTGGGTAGAGAAGCAAGCGGGGTAACAAAAAAGCACAGTTTTTGTTTTTCGTGCATGTTTTTGTTATTTTTCTTTCACACTCATATGTATTCTTCTTTTGTTGCTTCATGCACATTCGGTTTTGGTGCAACAAAAGTCACCATATAAATAGACATAACTTTGGTAGCAACTTTAAAAAGGGAATTAAGAAAATTGCATGCAATCAATTGCATCGTATAAATTGGCTTTTAAGCACATTCTGATGATTTGTTTAGCGTCTTAGAACGTGTTCTATAGAATAAATAAAAAAATATGTGTATTCAATAAAACAAAAATAAATGCCGGAGTCTGAAAAGTCTTAAGAAATGGAATACCACAACTTTTTTTATCAGTTTCCTTTTTTGATTTTTTAAATACAAATATGACAACTGACATGAGAGATTATTTATTATTATCTTCTTATTTTGAAATAATTTTTTTAGAACTCTTCCCGGACCTATTTGGGAACTGTTGGTTTACCCTTTTTTAATTTGGTATCTGGAATGTATAATATTACCATTAAATATGCATTTGCATTTGCTCCAGTAAATTATATATTAAATAAAACTTTTATTTTAAATAAATGATAATGTTTGCAACCAAAACAAATTGCTATTTAAAAAAAAAATATTTAAGCTAAATTGTCAAATTTATCTGTTAACAATTTAATTAACATTAGAATATGTATTTGATAAACATTTTAAATTAATGATTTACATAATATGGCTAACCACAAACAAATGGAATTATTTGTTAACAATTTAACAAAGGAAAAAAAACGATTTAATGAAATTTCAAATGTTTTATATTTGAATATACATAGAAGTATTTTAAAACATTTAGAATACATACACTTTGGGGGACACAGGGCGTATGATTATTATTCGAATCTAGTTATAAATATCAATCATACGTACCCAAATATATTAAATTTAAATTGTTGCATTAATTTATAATAAAAATATATTACTTATCATTAAAAATAAACAAAGAAAACGATTTAAACTGTAACACATTTTAAACAACATTTAAATAAGCACGCAATGCCTTTAATTAAAATTATTAATAAAAATATAATTATATAACATATTATAAAAAAATTCAACACCTACAAAGATTTCATTAACTTAAGTACACGTATTTATAGTTAAAAAAATATAACTTACTTGTTTAAAATCTACCATTGATAATAATAAAAGCTTTAACCACCCATAACATTAACAACAACTGTTCTTATACTATTTTAATAATATGACTTTTATAAAGAAAATTATCATATTATTTTCCTACAGGTTTTTACTTACAAAAGCATACACTTGAACCTTTATTAAGAAATTTTATTTAAAATAATATCCTTTCGGTATTTCAAACCAAAGGAAAAACAAAAGGATATTAAAAAAAAACTGCAGACGAAAAAGAAGAAAATTACAAAACCTACACCTACACACGCATGTATTTACATGATAAAATAATTTTGTTATAAATGAAAGAAGCAAATAAATTAAAGTATGAAAATTGTTAAAATAATTTGCAAAAAAAAAAAATAAAAATAGGTGACTTAAATAATAATGATGATGATTATTAAATACTTTGAATAATTGGGTGGCAATTATTTTTACAAAAATAAATTTCAGACTTATTTGAAAAAACAGCTAATTGATTAGGTGCACTAATTTTAATAATTTTATTTTTTTATTATAATTTTTTATTACAATGGTAAGACCGAACATTGTTCTCTGAAAAGAGACAAAACTTTTTTTGTGTACCGTTATAAGTGAAACATGCACTTGAAAAATACTCTATTAAAAAATCATAAAATATTGCATTTTTAAAAGCCGCCCAGGTTTTTTTTTACCGAATATAAACTTTAAATATATTTCTGTATTATATTTCAGAACAGACATTTTTTATTGAAATTTTAAAATTTTCCCAATTTTGTAACTCTGGGCTTAATTCCTGAATTTCGAAAGAGTTTTCCTTTTAGGCTCTTAAGGACCAAATTTTCAATATCAGCAGAAAAAATTTCCAAAAAATTTCTTAAGTTCCTCCACCCATGTAAAAAATTTTAATTGCCATGTAAAAATCAAAATATATATGAACAAAAATGATCATACATGGCCTTGTATATGATCATTCATGGTCATATATGTACATGCATAGTTCAATATATGACCATACATGATATCATTTTTAATCATATATATTCGGATCCGAAATTTGAGGGCATACATGAATAATATATGAGCATTTGTCTGTATATATCAGCATACATTGTCATATATAACCATATACCCTCAAATTTCGGATCCGAAGATATGTGGTCATATGTATGGTCATATATTGAAATATGCATAAACATATGTGACCATGTATGTCCATATATGATCATATACAAGCCCATGTATGATCATGTATGTTTATATATATTTCGATTTTTACATGGGCAATTAAAAATTTTCGTCATATATGATGTCATATATGAGCATATGGTTTTATATATTAGCATATATGAACATATGTATGAGCATACACACAAAAAACAAATTCATACTATTTATGAATATTTTATGAAAATTTGCCAATGTACTGATTTAAGAACTTTTTCATAAAATCAGGTTTTATATATGAACAGATTATTAAAAAAAATACTGGGAAAGTTTGTGTACTCCTTTATTATGAAATGGTTCTTAAAATATATGTAGATATACTTATTATTTATGAAAAAGTACTTAAAAAATTTGCCAATGTACAAAATCTTATTATTAAGGAACGAGTGCATAAATACATATAATACTGGGAATTTAGTTAGGAAATAATTCATATTATAAATTTTTTTTTATGTACCTATTCATATAAGCTAGGAAACTCTCCATGACATAAATAAAAATGATCTGTGTATTGTTTTTTTTAGAGTTTTATTATTATTTTTTCAAGAGTTTGAATTTAAAGTTAACAAAAAAAAAATAATTATTAAAATTAGGTAAAAATATCAAAAAAATAAAATATGATATATAATATTAAGAATTTCATAATAGTTCGTAATTCTGAATCCGTTCTTAAAGCATATGAACATGTTTCTATTATGTATGTCCGCCGTCATCGAATAACGTAGTGAATTGTAGAACCATTTTCAAGTTATGAAATTTTCATAATATTTAAGAATTAAGACATATTAAATATGATTTTTTTCTTTATGAACAATGTTCATAATAATTATGATCGAATTTATAAAAAAAACACTGGGAAGTTAGGAACACTTCATAAATAGTAAGTAAGCTTCATATATAATATGAACCTTTAAAATTATGAACAATTTTCATAAATAATTATGAATTTTATTTTTTTGTGTGTATATGAACATATATGTCATGTAGGTATGTTAAGCATTATGGGCAAATAAATTCAAAGAAAAAGTGCATATATGGTAATATATGATACCATACATGGGAATATATGATAATATTTTGTATGTATTGGTCCATATATTAATTCGTATATGCCATATATGTTCATATATGAATGAGTACACAAAAAACAGATTCAATGTGAGCACCGAATTTCTTGCCAACCGAATGGTTTTGTTGCAGCTAACGACATGTTTGTTTGTGGCAACTGAAATTCGTTTAATACAATAGAATTTCGGTTGAAACCATGTATTTTAATTCGTTGGACAAAGTGTACAGAGCTCAAAGGAAACTACGTTGAAAAGTAAAATGGTTTTTTTATCCAAAAACCTGTGTTTCATTTAAAAAGTCACGAACTTATTGACCCGCCCTTGTATTATTTCATATTTTAAAGCAAAGCAAACTAACTGCTTGTAAATAGTTTAATAAAGAAGTTGACAGTTCAGTTAAAAAAAATGAACATACATTTATTTTTCAAGTCAATAGTTATTTTAACTTTTTTATACATTTCTTCAAAATGAGTTACTAACATTTACCGATTTCTTTCATTTTATTTATTTTTATCATTTCTTTGAAATTGAATAAAAATTAACCCATAAAACGGAAATTTGTTGTTTATGTGTCTCCGTTACAGTTGTTTCAAAATTAAATTTTGTTTCAAATTTAAATTTTGTTTCAAAAAAAAAAATATACGAAAAATTTTAATTTAAATTTATATACAAAATTATTTCAAATCGAGTTACCAGAACTTCATAAAAAGTTCAACTGAATTGAAAAGTGTATTTTGGTTATTGTAGAATATTTATTTATTTTATATTAATCATATAATTACAAATTATATCCTTATACCCTAACTTGCTCGTTGTAGCGAAAACAGACCAGAGCCTCTGGTGGGAATCGAACCCACGACCCCCGCACTGATAAGCTAGCACGCTACCAACTAGCCTACCGAGGCGCTCTATTGTAGAATATTTTTAGTGTTAAAACCAATATTCAGTTGTATCAGCCGAGTTTGGTCGTAGTAGCAAAATTTTTTCTGTGTGTAGACTGTGAAAGTAAAAAAACAAACAAAACTACATCAATTTTAAATAAAAGAATAATCATTTATTTTTACGGAATTAGTAGGTAAAATTTTTACATTTATTTTTAACTGAATAATCATTTGTTTTTACTACTGCTTTAGTCGATTAAACAACTTTTTAAAATACATAACGAGCCCCCTTTCATTTAAATATAAAATTAAGTATACCGATTTTTAAATAAAATATCATTTCTTTTAATTGGTATTTACTTTTATTTTAACTTACAAACTATTCTAAGTGAAGGTTTTATTTGAAATAGTTGCAACCGTTTTTAGCAATATTTTGAAAACCAAATAACATAAATGAAAATAGTTTACGGTTTGATCCAAAGGTCAAAAAAAAAAAACTCTCTTTTAAATTGTCATTGTGCATATCTCGAAAACTAAACGAGCTTTTTGCATCAGAGATCAAATAATGCATTTTATAAGTAAAGTTATCTAAAGGTTAATTCAATTATAAAATATATTAAATTCTTTGCACTTTTCAAAATATAAATAATTTTTAATGAGATGCTATAGTTAAGAAAATAAAAAACTTAACAATTTTTTACATAAAAAAGGGTTTTTTATAAAGAGTAGTTAAATTTCAAGGGCCGATGTTGAATGTGAACCACACCTAAACGTCAAGTTTTTTCTGCATTTTATTTGAGATTTCTCAATTTCAGACTAACTCAATTTGAACCATGGAAAGATACACAATGGAGCAACGCGTTAAAGTTATTCAGGCTTATTATGAAAATGGGCGTTCAAATCAAAATGCATTTCGTGCACTTCGTGATTTTTTCGGTCAATTTAATCGTCCAAATGTGCGTAAAATCGGAAAAATCGTGCAAAAATTTGAGCAAACTGGGTCTGTAAAAGATGTGAGAACACCAGTGCATGCTCGTACAGCTCGTACTGCAGAAAATATTGCAGCTGTTCGCGATAGTGTGGTTGAAGAGCCGTCATCCTCGACTCTTCGTCGGTGTTCGCTATCACGAGATGATAACGGACCTCTTGTGGCCATTAATTGAGGATATGAACCTGGACGATATGTGGTTCCAATAGGATGGTGCCACTTGCCACACAGCCAACGAAACAATGGCTCTTTTGCGCGACAAATTCAATGGCCGTGTTATCTCACGTGGTAGCGAAGTCAATTGGCCGCCAAGATCATGTGATTGGACACCGTTGGACTTCTTTCTTTAGGGTTATTTGAAAGAAAAGGTGTACGTCGATAAGACAGCAACAATTCAAGAGCTAAAGGATGAGATAATTCGGCAGATTGACGGCATAGAACCTTAATTATCCCTCAGCGTCATCGAAAATTTGGACCAGCGGATGGATGTGTGCCGCAGAGGTCGCGGCGGCCATTTGGCCAATATTTTGTTCCATGCATAATTGAACCATACCATATTATTATAATAAAAAGAAATTTCCTAAATAATTTGTGTTTTATTGAAAATCAACATTGGCCCTTAAAAATTAACCACCCTTTATCATCTGAATTAATCTGTGAGTCTTATAAAAGGGCGACATTTTCTATAAAAACTTTCACCACAAATATTTCCATATAAATTTGACATTCATAATTATAGTTAAGCAATAAACTTTGTTTTTTTTGCAGAAAAGTAATTTTTGAATTTTCAGCTTAATAAAATGCAGCCCTATTAATCTCGTTTACCCCTCATACGTACAGTTACACTGGCTACATACACATTTACTTCCAAAACACCTCATATGGGTTTAAAGAATAAAAACAGCAAAGGATTGTGATTATAAACAACAAAAGAAAATTTAATTGTACTTTGTTGTTGTTATAAACTTTTGCCAGTACGTGTGGCAAATAATTTTGTTGTAAACTTAAAATACATAAATTATGCGCGCTTTTTTGTTTTTTTTTTTGCTCTTTTGGTACAATACCCAAAATTAAGTCTATCCAAAGTGTTGGTATTCGTTTGAAATTTTAGCCCAAAACCCCAAACATATTCATTCTTGTTTGTATGTGTTCGTAATAGCACGGGGGTAGGGTAGGCACATACATTTGTTTGCATAATATCCTGAAAACACTTTTGCAATATAATACATACTACTTGCATAACTGTTGGAATATAAGAATGGTGGTGGTGGTGGTGATATACAATGTTTAAAAATTTTGTATATGTATGTGTAAACAGTATGCAAAGGTTTAAGAAGGGGGTTTGGAGTATTGAAATGTTTGAATGCCAGGGTTATTGTTAAACAAATGTTTATTGCTACCACTTTTTTTTTCACTATGGTTGTTGCTGCTTTTGAAATTGCTTGTATTATATGTATGTTTGCCATTTACCACTAGCACAATTCCATTGTCCTGTGTGTATAATTTTCAATGTTGTTACTGTAAAACATGCAAAGAACTTCATTTCAACACCAACATAAAAAGTTACGAAAATAAAGCTGTATGCTAAAAATTTACATTTTATTGTTATTCATTTCAAAAAGAACTAAAAAATGCATGCAAAAATTTTACATATTCTTTATTGTATTTCTTTTTTAAATAACAATAAATTTCTTTTCAAAGAAAGTCTTACTTTTACTTTCAACAAGCAAAAAAAAAAAATGCAAATTTTTGTAATCTGCATAACTAGCAGTGGATGTAAAATTTGATTTTTTAAATGCTGCTGCACAAATATTTTTGATATCATTACGGGAAAATAATATAATGAGTAGGGTCTGATCAAAAAATTTTCAAAAATTAGTATTTGATTGGTTTTTTTTTGGGGGGGAATTTGAAGGCATAACAGACAAATTTTGTTATCAAAAAAATGTATATTGAGGCAAATTAATGTGAATTCAAGCATCAGGTGGAAGGATAAAGCCAGCATTAAGCTGTAAAGTTAAATGTTTGGATGACGAACTTTTTCCGATTTTTTTTTGATCAGCCATTTGGTTGCTTAGCTTCGAGCATAAAGTTTCTATGTTAAAATTTTTATGAGGATTGGACCACTCCTTTACCTCAAACCCTCGCCATTTTTCCCGGGCTTGTGACAGGCAAACTTCAGTTACAACATTTCTTAAGAAAATATTTGCCTTACTTATACGCAGAGAAAAAAACATGGTTGGGATAATCATATTTGAAGAGCATCATATATTTTTGGCATTATAATTGTGACAACCATAATCGTACTATAATATAGTGATCATATTATGATAATAAAATAACCATAATTTTTAACATAATATGGTCCCTACAGTTATATTATGATTCAAAACTATGAAAAAGATCTTTAAATTTAAGAATACTTCTTTAAGAAAAATTTTTCCTTAAGAAAAAAATTTAATATTTGATTTGATGGACTTTTTTAAAGAAAAATTTTAGAAAAAAGTTTTAATTATTCTAAAGAATTTTTTTAATAAAAAAACAGACTCCATGGATCTTCTCTAATAGAAAAATTTTTAGATTTTAAGGATATTTTAAAGATTTTTTTTCGATAAACCTTAGTCTCAGAATTTTTCTTTTAGAAAAAGTTCTTAGAATCTAAAAATATTTCTACTAAAAAAGTTCTTAGAATCTAAGTATTTTCATGCTAAATTGTTTTTAGAATCTAAAATTTTTTTTTGAATCTAAGCTTTTTAAGAATATATAAATTTTTATCTGAGAAACAGTTTACACACGCTTAAAAAAAAGCGCCGTGTTGGAAATATAATATGCTGGTTATATACATATGTTTGGAAACGCTGTAAGTTATATTTGCCGCACTTATAATACAATATGCTTGCCTGTAAATAAAATATGTTTGGCTATAAACATATATATGTTTGGATCCTTTGAAATGCATCCACCGGCAAACATATATATGTTTGCCTGCAAATAAATATATCATTGTTATGTTTGCATCTCCCAAGTATAGTAATGATAAAATTACAATTGCAAATATATGTTAAATTAGGTGGGAAATTACAAATATTACAATGTTTGCCTGGAAACATATTTATAATAAGCATAAATATAAAATACTTGGAAATCTACTTCAAATATACATATGGTAGTTTCTAAACAAATATATATTTACTTCTAAACATATTCAGAGATGCCTTTTTCATGCGTGCAGAATCTGACAATTTTACTTTAAGGAAAAGTCCATAGAAGCTAAAAATCTTTCTATCAGAAAAATTTCTAAAAATCTAGTATTTTGTGGTGCTACACTCATCAAAAAAAGTCTGTAATGGCAAGTGAAAATTTTGCTATTATAACGGGAAATTTTGCTTATTTGAGCCCAGCGGTATTTTTTGTTAATCTTAGCAACACATGTCTGCTAACGTGTAGTACAATTAAATTTGTAGGAATAATTCGCTGCCGCTACTAACTTTTAGTAAACTTTTTGTAACTTAAATCTTTATGTGGAATTTAAAATCTGTTTGCTAAAATCAGCAAAAAATGTACTAAATATTATTAATATAAGTACAAAATTTACAATTTTTTTTCTTTATCGAGCATTAAAACTTTTTTATTTTATATTTTTCCAAAAATATTTTAGACAAAATTAAAAAAAAAATCAAAGGCTTAAAAATTGTAAAAACACAAATGAATTTATCGTTTTGTTTTAATTTGGTAATTTCTGTTTTGAAAAATATTTTAATCAATTATTTTACTTTTGAGGTCAACTTTTAATTGATTTTTAGAAATAAAAAAAAAAAACTTTTTAGTGCTTTTTTAAGTGAAAGTCCCATTTTCAGACATGGGTCAATATATTTACTTGTGATCCCTTTTTTAATCTATGTAACATTTAAAGGCAATTTAAGTTTGTAGGTGTAAGTTTTAATAAGAAATAATATTGCCATAAATATCCAAGCTTTTAAATTAGTAAATTATTTTGCTAATTTTAGCAAATCGGTTTTCAAAAATTTGTAAAATGATTTCTGAAAAAAGCAACAAAATTTATTTTATTTAATTTATATTAATCATATAATTACAAATTATATCCTAATACCCTAACCGAGCACTAGCAAAAAAGGCCATCGGCTCGTTGGTGGGAATCGAACCCACGACCTCCGCACTGATAAGCTAGCACGCTACCAACTAGCCTACGGAGGCGCGCGATAAGCAACAAAAATTTGTAAATATTCTGTAAAATTTCTGTAATATGTAAAATGTAAATAGCAAAAAGATTTGCTAAATAATATTTTTTTTACCAAAAAACAGTACAAAACTAGTAAAATGGGATTGAAAACCGTTTACAAATTTTTCTACTAACTTTTTTTTTCTGAGTGTACAGACTTTTTCTTCTAAAAAAAATATTTTATAAACATTCTGTTTACTTTTTCCACAAGAAAATCGTTATTTTAGAAGAAACTAATTGATAAACATATTTAAAAAAAAACATATTATTGTTTTTATTGAAAAGAATTAAAAAATATAAAATCTTTATATAGAATCTTTTGGACAATGAATTTTTTCTACAATGAATTGCTTAGTGTAATTAGTAATTATTCATTGATTGTTGTCAACATTTTAAAATTCCATAATTATCATATTTTTTTATAGTCAGAATTTTTGTAACCACAGTATGGTAACAACCAAACATGTTATAATATAGAAAGTGGCAATCATGAAATAATAAATTATTTAATATAATAATGATGGTTGCGACCACATTGATGGTTAGAATCTATTTTTAACCAATATTTTGATTGTGGCAATTACACGCGAATGCAGCAAGCATAATATAGTAGCAGTGATCATGTTGCAATAATGTTTATTTCTCTGCGTGTATGAGCCGTATTTTGAGCAGTACTTTTATTATATAAACTGCGACCTTTTTCCAACCCTGTTTATGAGGGCCATGTTATGATTTCCTTAACAATAGTTTTTTTTTTCCCATTCAATATAAAAGCAGAGCTTTGCTTGAATACAACCATTTTAATTTTCATTGTTCTGTTATGCATATTTAAACATTTTTTAGCATATTTTGCCTTTTGTTGCTCTGGCATTTTATTATATTTATATAAGTAGTTTTTTTTTGTAGCTTTTTTTTCCTTATATCTTTTGTTTTTGTTTAATTTTATGCTTCTAGTTATTTTATAGTTTTTTTTTTTACTCTTCTCCTGTTGCGGAAAATTCAATACATTAACAAACAGCTTGCTAAATGTTATTATTCTTGTTGCATTTTCATGTTAAACGTTTGGTGGTTTACGTAGTTGTAATGTTTTTTTTTTTTTTTGTTTTTATGGACAACACAAATTTTTCATAGTGGTAACAAATGTTTTGGCTCGTATTTTTTGGGTAGAAGTATTTAGTCTATAAATTTTGTAACCACTTAAGTAGGAAAGCGTGATTGGGTTTGTTAATTAAGATAAAGTATGTTTGGAAAAATTATTACAAGAGTCTAGTAATTTTTAGATCAAGTAATTTTTAGATCACAAATGGTAAATAAATGGTGTTTAAGAACCTTAAGGGTATTTTCAAATGAAACGTTTAATTTTTTATTTAAATAGTTTGATTTAAAAGTGGCATTAAGCTGCTTAAAAACCTTATTGTTAATTTTTGTGAAAAAATATTTTTGGCTTATTTATGGATATACTAAATTTGTTAAATTTATGATAAACCAAACATTTATTTTCTTTATTTTTTGCTTAACTAGACTCAAGTATTATCTTTTTGATATAATTATATTTATTATTACAAAAGTTGGTATAAAGTTTTTCTTTTAACAAAATATGTTTTCCTTATTTTTTTTTTCAATAATTTATGAACCATATTATTTTTCACTGAACCATGAAATTAAGATTATCAAAATGTTGAAAATTTCGTATTATAAAAATTCTACAAAAAAAAAAACACTACTAATAAACAACAACACAGTGTCATTTCAATAATGCCAAACAATAGCCGGAAATGCCAAAAGAAAATAAAATGTAATTGACAGCAGTCACAACAAAACACACACACACACCACCCATACATACACAAAATAAAACTAATATGAAGAGTAAACATAACGGATATAAACATTATTAATACATACACTTTACTTGTACAATAACACCCATACACACGAGATATACATACATACCCATACAGAAATATTAAATTGGCAAAAAAAAAAGGAAATAGTCTTAATCAGTTAACCCATTAAAAGTGAAAGGGTTTGATAGAAAAAAATTAAAAATATCATAACAGAGTCAATAATGTTTTAATGTTTTTTAAAATGTATCAATAAAGGCTGTTTCTTTTTAAGGTGTAAATCCTTTTTTTTTAACAACACTTTGCAGACTTTTCGAGGACTTAGAGAATTAATTAAACAAATATTTGTTTGTTTAACGAGCCTTTTGTTCATCTTTAACGAGATTTCTGCCTCAGAATATTTATAAAAATAAAGTAAATTAATTATTTTTAGCTAGGCTGATTTCGATATGGCAAAGCATCCCCTCAAAACCTGAAGTTTTGACAGACCTAGGCAGAGCTCAAACAAAAATAATATGAAAAATATTTTTCATTTAATTTTTGTGTTTTTAGTAATCAAACTTGTGGTTACGTTGTTTTTTCTAACACTTTGACGTTACTAAAATTTAAAGACCGAAAGTGTTCTTTTTACAATATAAATAAAATTGATTAGAAAGACAAGAATGGAGCGAAAAATAGTTTTATAGGTTTTTCTTTGAGCTCTGCCTATTTAAGTGGCTCTAGCTTATTAAAAACTTTGCATTTTGATGACATCTTTGGTTAGATCGAAATACACGTATCAGCCTAGCCAAAAATAATTAATTTTCTTTATTTTTGTAAATATACAGAGGTTGAAAGCTCGTTAGAAATAAAAAAAATCTCTATGTACACAGAAAAAAATTTAAAAAAAATTCTAATACCTATAACAGTTTAAAAAAGGCACCAACAATGGAATTTGTAAATTCATAAAAAAATTTTTGGCAATTTTTTTAAATTCGAATTTTTATTTTTAAAGAATTTTTATATCAAAAGTAACAATTTACAAATATTTTAAACAAAAAATTGTTTGAATTTTAACAAATATTTTAAATTACTTAAAATTTGGTCATATTTTTTTCTGAGTACGAGGTCGGATCAATAAGTCCGTGACTTTTCGAAATGCAACACTGCTCCCATCAAGTGCCACCTGTTAATAGACTACTGTCAAGTTTTGAGCATTACTTAGCGTTTAACAACTGTTTTAAATCATACAGCCTCGTGGATTTTTTTAAAAATGGAAAAAAGTGAATTTCGAGTGCTCATTAAACATTATTTTTTTGCGAAAAAAAAATCGTCAATCAAACCAAGTAAAAGTTTGATAAATACTATGGGGGCTCTGGACCATCGATTTCAAGGGTAAAAAAGTGGTTTATTGACTTTCGTTGTTTTCGTAAAAGTACAAATGACGCTGAACGTTCTGGATGGCCAATTGTGTTCAATACACCCGAAAATGTCAAAAAAATCCACGATATGGTGTTGGCCGATCGCAGAGTAAAAGTGCGTGAGATTGTGGATGCCATAGGCATTTCATTTGATAGTGTGGTTTCGATTTTAAATGATCAGTTGGATTTAAGAAGGCTGTCTGCAAGATGGGTGCCGTGTTTGCTCTCAATTGACCATAAACGTAATAGTGTGTGTGACAATTTCAAAGGATTGTTTGGAGTTGTTTAACCGCAATTCTAATGAGTTTTTGCATCGTTTTATAAATGTGGATGAAACATGGATCCATTATAACACTCCGGAGACCAAGCAACATTCTTAACAATGGGTATTTCCGGTTGAACCGGCTCCGAAGAAGGCCAAGGTATGTTTGTCGCCCAATAAGGTGATGGCAACAGTTTTTTGGGATACAGGCGGAAAAATCCACATCGATTACCTCCAAAAGGGAAAACAATAAATGGCGAATATAATGTCAACTTATTGGACCGATTAACGAGGATTTAAAAGAAAAAAGTTCTTTTTCATCAAGATAATGCACGAGTGCACACGTGTGTAGTTTCAATAGCAAAATTCCTTGAATTGGGCTACGAGTTGGTACCTCATCCGTCATATTCTACGGATTTAGCCCCCAGTGACTATTTCCTAATTCCAAACCTAAAGAAATGGCCCAATGGAAAGAGATTTAGCTCCAACGTTGAAATTATTGATCAAACAAATGCCTATTTTATGGACCTCGAAAAATCCTATTTTTTTTTGGAAGGGATACAAAAATTGGAGAAACGTTGGACGAAGTATATTGAGATAAAAGGAGATTATGTTGAAAAATATATTTTTTTTTTGCAAAAATCTGTGTTTCATTCAAAAAGTCACGGACTTATTGACTATAAGAAATTGTATTTTTTCCGAAAAATTATGGATAAGTTTGGAAGCCCATTAAATATTTACTTAGCAGACTCTGTTTTTTTCGGTTTGAAAACCTATTTTTTCATTTCCAACATTTCAAGCCTGAATTTAAACAAAAACTCCAACTATTATTCTAAAACTCTTCCTTTTTAAGTTTGCATCCTAACAGTGTAAACTACAACTTAACTACGTCAACATATAATTTAATTTGTTTTTAAAACTTTAAAATACTTAATTTAGAAAATCTAATTTCAAAGTTGTCCTTTGTAAGGTTAATGGAATTACACATAACAATAAAAGAAAGGATTAAATGTACATATGTACATTGTTATAAGGAAGTACACATGTTACATCTTTTATTATTATAGTCATAGTACTTTTACTACAAAGTCGTGTTAAAAGCATAAACTGGAAATCCTAAACGTCAAAACTGATATATTTTAGCTCTTTGCAAAAAAAAAAAAAAAAAAAAACAAAAAATTGTTGCTCATTTTGTATACTTTTTACTGACAGACACAAATAAAAAAAAATAAAAATAAAAACTTCAGGAAAAAGGATGTTACAAAACAATGCTTTGTCTATGTGTTAAATGTTTAAAGCATATTTGTTGTTATTTTAGTTAACTATACAGACAATATGTACTGCACTCAAAATAATAAGTTCGCAAAAAATATAATTCGTTCAGACACTGAAATTTATCCTTCTATAAAAATACGAAATTATGTCAAATCAACAAAAATTTTCTTAAAATTTTACAAAAGTTTTTGTTGTTTTAACATTTCGTATTTTTATACATGAATTATTTTGAGTGATCCCAATGTGAAATAGTGGCTAACCTTAAGTGCTTGGCTTGATGAAGTGAGAGAAGATTACAAATAAAAATTTAATCATTTAGGTAAAATTATTACGTCTTATTACTTATTAGAAAATTTTTAATTTTTAATAGATGTTTTTTTTTAATGCTTTTTCCGGAGGGAACGTGGTACCTTTAAAATATATAGTACGTATATTTGTAAAGGGTGTCCCAAGAAGAACGCAATTTTTAAATTTTAAATAAAACACAGATATTTAAAAAAAAATCGTGAAACTTTATTATATCGTAAAGTAGACAGAATGAGGTTATGTATGGAACAATATATCGTACAGATGGCCGCCGCGGCTTTGCTGGCATGCACGCGATCTTTTAATGAAATTTTCAATGACCGTTTTGCATGAATGCTGCGGTATTTCATTAATGCAGCGTCCAATTTCCTCTTTTAAGGCTTGAGTCGTCGTCAGCTTATTCGCGTAAACCATCGACTTCAAAAAACCCCAAAGAAAAAAATCTAATGGTGTTAAATCGCACGACCTAGGCGGCCAATTCTGATCTCCAAAACGCGAAATAACACGACCGGGAAATGACTGATGCAGCAATTGAATTGTTTCTCTGGCTGTATGACATGTGGCGCCGTCTTGTTGGAACCACATGCCCTCCACATTCATTTCTTCAATTCTAGGCAAGAAAAAACTGGTTATCATTTTACGATACCGAACACCATTGACTGTTTGCGCTTGACCTGCCTCATTTTCATAAAAAAAAGGTCCAATGATTCCTCCAGCCCAAAAACAACACCACACAGTGACACGTTGAGGATACATTTGCTTCTCGTGAATCACTCGAGGATTTTCCTCACCCCAAATGCGACAATTCTGCCTATTGACATCAAGCCATCAAGATGAAAATGGGCCTCGTCACTGAAGATGATTTTATCGGCAAAATCAGCATTTTCATGTTGTCTCTCCATGGTCAGCTTGCTTCAGTTCCTGAGTCAATTGAACTTTGTATGCATGAAGATGCAAATCTTTCGTCAAAATTCGCTGCAAAGTGGATTTGGAGATACCAATTTGCTGAGCTCGGTGTCGAATTGAGGTGGATGGAGTTTGAGCGACATCATCACGTACAGCTGCGACATTTTCGGTCGATCGACCTGGTCGATGGCGCGTTGTTGTCTTTACATCACTAACAGACCCAGTTTCGGCAAATTTATCCATTAATCTCTTTACAGTTGACTCTTTTGGAGCATTATTGTGACCCCAAATTGATCGCAATTTGCGAACTGTAGCCGCAAAACTTTCACCATTTTGGTAAAAGAATTTCACAATGAGAATGCGTTGTTCATTCGTGTAGCGCTCCATTTTTACTAACCTCGTACCTTCTACTAGCAAACAATAACAATTGTTCAAATGTCAAACAATGACACTTCGAATGTTGCCAGATTTAAAAATTGCGTTCTTCTTGGGACACCCTTTATATAGAAGAATTACGTTACTGACTGACTGATTGATTAACACACTCATTCACTCTCTCACTCACTCAACATCGCCCAAATCATTAGAATTAGGAAGCTGAAAGTTGGTATATAAGTTCCTTCTCCCACCTAGACATCCGCTAAGACTGGAAAGGCAAAAGGGGAAAGTCTGCCCCTGGACTGCTTTGATTAAAAATACAAATGCGGTAAAAAAATACAATGCGGTAAAAAATAAGGTTAAAAAGAGGATAAGAGTTTCCCTTAAAGAATTGCCCAAGCCAATTTAGCTAGGGGCTTGATAATAGTTTCACATGCCAATGAAACGTGCAACAAGTGGAGTTGAAATACTAAAGAAGCGGTATGAAATGGTTTTGAACGCGAAAAGAGTGGAATTAAAAGAGTATACAAGAAAAACTTAATGAAATGCAACGCGAAGCGAGTGGCATTGGAACATAAGACAAGCGAAATGGAATGGGGAAAGCGTGAAAGTAAAACACTAGGACGACATAAAAATGAAACAGGGAACGGGTGTAATTAAAACACTAGACACGGAAAACGAAATGGAATGAAATGAAATGGGGAACGAATAGAATTAAAACACTACACTAGCGGAAGAAAATTTTATGAAATGGAAAACGAATAAAATTAAATAATTAGGCCAGCGGAACAAAATGGAATAAAATGGGGAATGAGCGGAATCGAAACACTATACAGGGGAACGAAATGGAATGATAAAGGTACTTTAGGAATTTCCAAAGGGTAACGCGTCCAATAAGTGGGGGTTTCAAAGGAGAAAGGTAGCCTTTCCTCATAACGGGCTGCCCAAAACGCTATGGCTAGAATACTGAAATAGAAAATATGAGTTCCCTAAATAATTGAATTAATTTTAATTGATATTTATATGGAAAAGTACTACGGTGTAGATATCTGCAAAAATGGGGATTTTGAAAATTATTTCATGGTGGAGACAACAGAGAAAAAGTCTCTTCCTTCCAACGTCCTGCCCAAACAATTTCTGGTAGAGATCTAATTTACTGACAATGTACTTTCTAAAATAGACAACAATAGGATGGCAAAATTAGGCTTAAAGGGGAACAAGTGTCCCATTAATCTCCCAGCTCCTCCGCTAGAGTTAGGAGCTTAAAATGTAGCATATAGATTCTCACTCCAACGTAGACATCCACTAAAACGGAGTTTTTGAATATTTTTGTGGGAAAATTTTCCCATTAGTGGTAAAATGGGGTTCAAAAGAGACAAGTGCCCCATAAATGGCCTGTACGATGCATTACTACGTGGATTACTATGTCATGATAGGTCATTACCTTTTGAATTACTTTAAAATTCAAAATAATGACCTACTGATAATGGGTGTTGGGAGTACTTATATGTACATGCAACATAATGATTTACTGGTAGTTACTGAAATAAGTACTGAAATCGTATTTCTTTTTAACATTTATTGAATAACTTGTTTTGAAAATCTATACAACAAAATAGAAAATTATCTGCTGTAAAAAGAAATTTGGAAAAAATTTTAAGATTTGAAAAGGTTTCAAAAATGAAATTTTATTGCATCTATATAAACTTAAGTTTTTTACTGCAAAAAGTAAATATTTTAAATTTTTTTTTTATAAATTCATATGCAATTTATTCTTATCGATTTCTATAAGTAAGAAAATTTCACTTGAGTTAGGCCCACTATTATTTTACTAAGAGTAACACTTATTTTACTGTTATAAGTAACCAATTATTACTTCACTATGAGTAACCAGGCTGGTAACTCAATATTCTCACTTTTTGTAAGCGAGAGGGTAATGACCACCCATGAATTTTGGGACATCGCGAACAAAAGTAATTTAGCCAGTAAATAGCCTGGTAATTAGTGAAACCCTTTGTGTGTTACTTACTCCCTTAATTATTTGGTAATGTCTGTTTTTGCCAAAATTCCAAGAGATTACCACTCAAAGAGAATTTCTAAAGAAACAAAAAAAATTTTAATTCGACGGTTTCGCATTGGGTAAATAAATTTATTATTTTCAATCTAATTATCTAAAAACATTTTTATTTTGTAATTGGGAACTTTAAGTTAAATCGCAATTTTTTTTACAGATTTTTAAAATAATAAAAAAACCCAGCCTGAAGTCCCTTATGTTCGGTGTTGACCATTAACAATTTATCTATTTCTTAAATTCACTTAATGTCAGGTATTGATATAAATTTTCTTAAACCATTTCTTTAATATACATGAAATATACTAAATCACTGTTATTTTTAGTTTGTTAAAAACAAAATGACAATACTTTTTTAAATTTGTATAGCTCTTATATATTTTTTCACTCTTTTTAGTAACTTATCGTAAACCTTTTTTGATATTTATGTATTTCCTGTTGTTGTTATTGTTGTTGTTGTTGCTGTGTGTTGAAGTGTTATCAATAAAAATCAAGTATGCGTTAAATTAATTTTTAGTTTCTGATTTTTCTTAGGAAATTTTATACACTTAAATCTAAATGTATCAGAATAAGGAAGATATGGATGGTGGTTTACTTGAAACCTAAATTAATACATTATAAATATTATCATATATCACACTACTTATTTAATAGTTATGAAATAATGAGTTACCGATATTGATGCATTCAGAATATTACATAGTTTACTGTTTGTAGTTTAATAAAACAATTTTCAGTTCAGCTAAAAATAAAGGAACATTATTTTTCAAAGAAATATTTATTTTAACTTGTTTATACATTTGTTTAAAATGATTTACTGTCATTTACAGATTTTTTTCAGTTTCATTTATTTTTTTTTCATTTGTTTGATATTTAATACAAATTTACCCACAAAACGGAAATTTGTGGTTGATTTTTTTCTGTTACAGTTATTACAAATTGAAATTTTGTTTGCCGTTTGTTAAAAAAAAATCCAGTTTTGTTTTTTGTTTACATTGTTTATATACAAAATTCAAACTAAATAATTAAAAGGTTTTTATCCTAAATTTTCATCCTTAAACTGTGATATTGGACTCAGCCTCAAAACATGTACTTTTCAACTTTAAGAAAGTAACACGAATAATGTAATAAAAGTTATTATTTTAATTCGAATTACAAAAAATTCATAAATACACATATGGTTATTTAAACAAAATATGTCTATAGACTGTGTGAGTATACATTTTTTAGATTAAAAAAACAAACAAAAATACAAAAAACGGCAACAGTTTCAAATAAATGAATAATCAGTTATTTTTTACGGAATTGGTAGGTAATATTTTAACATTTATTTCTAACTGATTAATAATTTGTTATTTTTTTTACTGATGTGTTAGTTGTTTAAACAACATTTAAAAATAAATAACAAAAACTATTTGTTTTAAATGAAAAGTAAGTAGGCCGATTTATAAAATGAAATATCATTTATTTTAAATGGTATTTTCTGTTATTTCAACTTATAAACTATATTAAGTGTACTTAAAAATTTTTGATTTTTTTCTTATTCCATTTCCCATTACCTGGTGAAAGCAAGTTTTGCTGAGTAACTAAGCCATAGCTTTTCTTAAGAAGTCTTGTCTTGACTGAAGTTAGCCAATCGCAAGCCCGGGAAAATTGCTATAAGGAAAAGTAATTGTCTGATCCTTGGTAAAATTCGAACCTACATGAAAGCCTGCTTTCAGGCTTAAGCGTATATCCTATTTTCTTCGTGAGTCGTTTATAAAGAATATTTTCACTTCCGATGCCTGTTTTTTTAATCTAACTTAACCTACCTAAGTATTCGCACAATTCTGAAATCGAGATTAACCACTATATATGAATTAGAGACCGCTGTATTTATTACCGAAGTCTCGTTTCATTTGTTCCTCTATTACATATTAAAATTTCATTAAAATCTGGTTGTATCCTATTTCCTTGTTTCTTAATAATATTGTATATAGTTATTTTTATTACACTTTCAATTTCCTATAAAATGAAATTTATGATGATGGGGTGAAATGTGGTTGTACCTTAAGTTATAGCTAATAGTTTCATTCTTAAGAGTTTATTTTCAGAGCTAGTCAATGGCAGGATATTTATAATAGAGGGCGGATCAATAAGTCTGTGACTTTTCGAACTTCCCTCGAAGTTATATGAAATGCAACACTGCTCCCATCAAGTATCACCCGTTAATTTTGAGCAAGTTCTGTCATTTACTTTGCGTTTAACAGCTGTTCAAAACATACAACCTCGTGGATTTTTTTAAAAATGGAAAAAAGTGAATTTAGAGTGCATTATTTTTTGCGAAAAAAAAACCGTCGATCAAACCAAGGAAAAGCTTGATAAATACTTTGGGGACTCTGCATAATCGATTTCAATGGTAAAAAAGGTGGTTTACTGACTTTCGCTGTGGCCTTACAAGCACGGAAGATGCCGAACGTTCTGGACGCCCAGTTGAGGTCTCTACACCCAAAACAATTGAAAAAATTCACGATATCGGTGATATGGCCGATCGAAGATTGAATGTGCAATAGATTGTGGAAGACATAGGCATCTCACATGGCTCAGTGGTTTCAATTTTAAATCATCCCTTGGGTATAAGAAAGCTTTCCGCAAGATGGCTGCCGCGTTTGCTCACAATTGACCACCAACTGAATCGTGTGACAGCTTAGTTTCCATGGCAAAAATCCATGAAGTAGACTACGAATTGCCCCCTCATTCGCCTTATTCTCCGGATTTAGCCCCCAGTAACTATTTGCTATTTCCAAAATTAAAGAAATGGCTCGTTGGAAAGAGATTTAGCTCCAACGATGAAATTATTGATCAAACAAATGACTATTTTATGGACCTCCAAATATCCTGCTGTTAAACTCAAAGTAAATGACGGAACTTGCTCAAAATTTGGCAGTAGTCTACTAACAGGTGGCACTTGATGGGAACAGTGTTGCATTTCATATAACTACAAGGGAAGTTCGAAAAGTCACGCTCTTATTTAGCCGCCCTCGTATATAAATTTTACAAAGAAAAATATCTCTACAAAAAATATATATTTTCTTTTAAAATATGTTCAAATTCTTAAGTATTATTTTTATTCTAAGATTTTTGCCTTAAAAAATCTAAGATTCTAACATTTTCTCATTGATTTTTTAAAATTTCTTAATTGAATTTTTTTTTGTAATTTGTCAATTTCACAACAATTTTGAATACAATTTAATCACTTTTATTTATAAACTTTTCTTGTATTATTTTCCTCTCACCTATGATTCCCTGATAACTAAAATAAAAAATAAAAAACTTTATTTAAAATTTATCATTTCCAAATCCTTTTTAGCAACAAACTTAAGCAATGATCGTATTTCTATTTTTTTTTTTTCAAACATATAATGAATGGCCTTTTTTAGTAAAAGTTTTCTTATTTGGATAGACTCAAAGTATTACTGCAGTTTTAACTTTGTTTTTTATTTCATATTTCTAATTCAAAACTTTAACAATAACCTCAATTCTAGTTACTAAAAACTGCAATATAGTTTTGTATATAAACTAACAGAAAAACTTAATTTAATCTTTTACGTGTCAATTACAAATACTTACATTTATATATAATTCACACTTTTATTTATGTTTGGTATGAAAACTTGTGAAAAAAACACACACTCACACAAAACTCTAAGAACAAAACAGCAAAAGAAAAAAAAAAAAAAATTGCAAGATAGACCACTTAAAACGCATGTCAGGTAATGCATAAAAGACGTGATCCTTAACATTGAAAGAAAAGGAGAAGTATAATACTTATAAACAAATATGTTTATATAAAATACACTTAAAGAAAAATATTTATAAAGTATTAAAAATATTTTTAAAACTTTAATTACTTAAATTGTACTTAACAAAAATTGTTGTTGGGGGAAAAAAAATATTTGAGTTAACATTAATTAATAGAGAATTTAAATTTCAGCACTTTTAGGTATTTTCCCTTAAAATCCAACAGTTTTTTGTTGGTAATATTGCGTCTGCACCGTACCCTGTGTGTGTGGTTTCATATTTAAGTTTATTGTTGATCGGCATAAATGTTATGCGAGATGTTCTTCGTTCGGTTTAAGAAAATTTTGCATTTATTCTAAACCCAAGAAAAATTATCTTGCATACCATTAAAACAGATTAACACAAAATTTCACTATAAAACCACATACACGGTACGGTGCAGAATCGTTTAATATGCATAATATATCTGCATGATTCGTATAAAAATTGGAGTGGATCAAGCGATCAATGGTTTATTAATATTATTTTTTCCCACCAGGATTTTTCCCCAAAATTTTGTTTTCGCGAAAAAACTTTTCCGCGAAATTATAATTTTTTTCTTGCAAAATTTTCGTTTTGAATTTTGATTTTATTGAGATTTTTTTCAGTCATCATTATGAAGGAAATCTAAATATTTCGCTTATGCTTGAATTTTATTGCATATTCTAATTTTATGAAAAAAAAACGGGGTACATTCCCTCGTTTGTGGTGAATGTTATATTCGACCTTTAATTCAGAAATATTTCTTGGTTTTATTATTTACCCTACTGCAAAAGTTATTACAAGAAATATACTCCAAGAGAAACTATCTATATATTTGGGCGATTTCGGGCATTTAAAGTTCGTCCCTTTCTTTTAATACATAATCATAAAATTGAAAAGTCCCCGGCCTACCATACTAAAACACATTTTTTTTTTGGCAAAATTCGTTTTTTTTTTTTTTGTAGTACGATTTGTCATTTGCTTCAAAATAGGCCTCAGTTTCGGCGATCACCTCTTCATTCGACGAACATTTTTTCCCAGCGAGCATTCTTTTGAGATCTAGGAACAGGAAGTAGTCTCTGGGGCCAGATCTGGAGAATACGGTGAATGCGGAAGAAATTCAAAGCCCAATTCATGGATTTTCGCTTTCGTTTTCACTGACTTGTCTTTGGTCGAAAGTCAGCTCGCACAGAACTTTCTCATACCCAAATATTCGTGAATGGTATGATATACACGTTCAGTTGATATCTTTAGAGTACCTGCTATTTCATTCAATTTCAATTTACGGTCATTCAAATTCCTTTTGTGGATTTTTTTTTTGATATTTTCGTCCGTAACAACCTCTTTTGGGCGTCCACTGCGTTCACCGTCTTCGGTGCTCATTTCACCACGTCTAAGCTTAGCATAACAATCCTTGAAGGCTGATTTTCCTGGGGCAGTGTCCGGAAACTCGTCACAAGCCAAGTTTTTGCTTCGACTGTATTTTTTCTCTTCAAAAAGCAATATTTTATCAACACGCAAATTCATTTTTATCCATTTTTTTCACAATAACAAAAGTTGCTTCACTCAAAATCCTATATTTCACAAATTGATGATCCGACAGCTGTCAGATTGATATACGTTCCTTAAGAAGGTTAGGGCTAACTAAAAATCATATCGATTTAAATCTAGTAGCGCCATCTATGTGTCTCAGTTGACCGAAGTAATCATAATTTTCATTAAGCAACAGTTTTACAGATTTTTATAAACCAAGTTTTATTTAAAAATAAGTATTTAGTGTTTTTTTTTTAAGTGTAAATCCTCAACAAAACTAAACTAGTCGACATAAAAAGAAAAAAAGAAATATACAAAAAAACCTGAAAACGTACTTAAACCGAAAGCAAAGTAAGTTAAAAGAAAAACTACAGAAATGAATTACAAAAAACCAACAACAGCAGCAACAACGACATTAATCAAATATAATAACTTAACATAAATGACCTTAACCCAATAAAATAAAATAATAAAACAATAGAAATTAAAAAAATAAATAAAACAAAAAAAGGAAAAAAAAAAATAAACAAAACAAGAATTGTTGTAAGTTAGTCAGCAAGAAAATAAAATAAAATAAAAAAAAAAATAAACAAGGTGCCATATAACCTAAAGGCAGTCTAGTCATTCAAAAAATATTGTATACCACTTACATAACAACTTGTATACAATTACAAACTTGAGATGAAAAATAAAATATACTAAAAGTAACAAAAGAAAAAAAAAAGTCAAAAATGTTACACCTTAAGAGAAAAAAATTTTAATTTAAGTTTTCATAATACGCCATGACTTAAATGCGACCTAAAAGCACGTTCTTAAATAACAAATTATATATAAAGCACTACAAGTAAAGGATATAATAAGTTTGTGCTGATGTTTGTAATTGTCAAAAATAATAGAGGTAAACTTTTCTTTAAGTATACCGATCAACTCAAAATATCTTTTTTTTTATTTTGCCATATTTGTCCATCTATCCATGTAACCTTAGATAAGGATGAAAAGCGGGAGAGCTATTCGTCCTTTACGATCATCTAAAGATAATGAAATACAACTGTACCAGAGAATCCGTATGTTGTGCGCTTTCATAAATAAGCCACTTTAAAGAGTTCGGTCTACCTGAAGAATTTAGTATCCTTCAGATAACCTAACAGTAATACTGCAACGAATCCAGAGACGGTATAACCTCCCTGTAAAAACGGTATAACCCCCCCTGTACAAAAACAAAAGGGAAGTGTTTCAGCGTCTCATCGTTCTCCCCAGAAGCCATACAAACGATTAAGTCACTTCTTCTCAATTATGAAATGTATGACGGCAGTGTTGAAATGCCTGTAACAATTCCCTCTTGCACAGACATATTACCCTCTTCATCTCGCACACATCCAAATTTTATTTGCCTTTACCCGAAAAGGCCTCGGATTATGAAAGCTAACAGAGTCCAGGTTGGAGCTATCACTAGCCAGCTTGTCAGGCCTTTCTTTTCCATCTACTACATAGTGTCCGGCAAGACATATCAATCTTAGCCGTCTCCTGCCAGAGTAATCGTTCATATTTTCTTTACAGTCCAAAACTGTCACAGATTTTATAGACTCCCTTGGTAGAGCCCTAACCACAGCCTGATGATGAACAAAGATGACTGCATCCCCATTATGATTAGTCGCATTTAAAACCCACAACATTTAACTAAAAAACTACGTTGCTTTCCCGTCCAGTTAAGAGCCATCCGATATGTCAACCCGATATTCCTTTATCCCTACATAACTCCCTATCCAATACACGCTTATCACATTCATTATGAGAAATATATAGTATGACAGATATTTGAAACCCCTTTGATGCCTTGTATGCGGGACTCCAAGATCCCCTCTCCGATGGCCGATCAGTCTGTAAGTCGCAAGTACCGCCTCGTACTTAACTTAAACATCTTTTGAGTTAATGAAGAGTATTGTCTCTATGGCCCTAGTAGATGTTGATCTACTCCCCCATGTCCCATATATGGTCTTCTTTAGAAATCCTGCTATCGAGAGTTTCCTACCCAAAACAACTCCCGGGTCCTCCTCTAATTTCGATGTTTAAGCTATTTGAAACCCCTCTGATGCCTTGTATGCGGGACTTCAAGATTCCCCTCTTGGAGGGCCATCAGTCTGTACGTCGCAAGTGCCGCCTCTTACTTAACCTAAACATCTTTTGAGTTAATGAAGAGTATTGTCTATATGGCCCTGGTAGATGTTGATCTACTCCCACATGTCCCACATAAGGTCTACTTTAGAAATCCTGCTATCGAGAGTTTCCTACCCAGAACAACTCCCGGGTCCTCTCCTAATTTCCACGTTTTAGCCCCGGAAAGTAGGAGGAGTAATCGTAACCTTCTTCTTCTCACCTACATAAATAATTCGGATATTTTCTGTGTAACCTTGGTAGCGATTCTAAATGGTTTGCAAAGCTTCAAAGCGATGAAAAAATTACGCAGTTTAGAAGAATGGTAATAAAAGACAGTTTCTATCACTTCACAGATACGCAAATCATTCAGAATCGGTACCCTTGTAATCAAACAAGGGTGGGAGCACGTAACACTACTTCCGGAAGGCGAGCGGCAGATGGTGTGGAATGGACACTTCTAAGACTGCGAGGCTCATGTGGCTCTCCTTATAAGTAGCATGAGAGATGCTTCGAGAATGAAAGTCATGCTGACTGATCAATGGCTAATAAATGGACGCGGCAACAAAATAGAGGGGGTGTGCGATATTTAATGCCGTAGCTGTGGCATACCAGGAGAGGAGGAGACGGTAACCCATCCCTTCTGTTATTGCGCGGAACTGCCGGCTAACCAACATATAACGACCATATACTTGTCAAACTGTCGGTGACATCGAACATAGGATTGTGTGATCTTATCCGTTATCTCAATCTTTCTGCTTGGGCCTAGTTCTTAGATATCAACTTTCTACTAGTGGGATGGTCTTTTAAAACGGTGTAATTTTTTGACTCTAATTGATTCTAAAAAGGACGTGAGCTGCTACTTGAACCAACCAACCATTGGATCGGAGGCAAAACCTGATGAAAAATGTTAAAATCGGTACTTGTTTTAAATGGTTGTTACTTAGGTTGTGAATGTAATAAGCTCTCATAAATACAGAGAGGCGCAAAAATAACCTTCCAATGTTTTTTGGCTGTAATTTCAAAAAAAAAAAAAAATGAAAAACTTTGGTCTTTTAATTTTTTTTACATCAAGTCGAGAATATGATGTCATGTAAATGGCAGCCGCCACAGTTGATTGTCGTTTGAGCCCTTTTTATGGCATTTTCCATCACTTTGGCCAAAACTTCCAGCGATAGGTCCTCACATTCTTGACGGATATTGTCTTTAAGAGCTGCAAGAGTCTGAGGCTTGTTGACATAAACCCGCGACTTCAAAAAGCCCTTCAAAAAGAAGTCTGGAGTGGTCAAATCAGGCGATCTTGCTGGTCAGTGCAAATCGCCAAAACGGGAGATTAGGCGCCCGGGAAATGCATCCTTCAGCATATCGGTTGTGGCACGTGCAGTGTGTGGCGTTGCAAAGTTCTGTTGGAACCACATGTTTTCCAATACCAATTCATCAAGTTGCGGCAAAAAGAACTCGTTGATCATTGCTCTGTAGCGCTCACCATTCACAGTAACCGTTTGGCCCGCGACGTCTTCGAAGACGTCCTCCAGCGAAAACAGCCCCAGAAGCGTAAATTTTGCTTATTTACGTACCCTCTAAGATGGAAATGGGCCTCATCACTCATGATTATTTTTGATGAAAAATCATCTTCATTATTGCTCAAATAAATAGTCACCAATATTCCGCGTTTTGGAGCAGTGTAGCGTAACATTGCCTATTAACGTGTATTTTGCATGTGTTTACTACACAAATGTCAAAACAGAACTGACATTAGGGGCCAATCGCAAAATTTATAGCATTTTCTGATAGGAGGATTACTTTTGCGCCACCTTGTAGTGTCTTCAAAGTTTAGGAAAATCGAACCGCTTACAAATATAAACTACCTACCCGACATTTGCACAAATGCACTGTTTTATTAAAAAAATTTTCTCTATATTTTTTGCTTCGTTAATATATCAAACCATGTAAGGAACCTTTCCTAAATTTGGTACAATTACCATTCCGGAAATTGAGTCAATTTATACTATGGTGTAGGTTATCTCATGGTCGGCCTAGACCAACTTTATTTTTGTATCTGTTTTAACTGAAAGTAATTAAAACAAAATTGTTTTTAAATAACAGACCATATTAATTTTCTTTACTTACTAAAAACGTGTTAGAATTTGAAAAATTCCACGCTTCTCAACAACCCATTTATGTAATGAAAAAAAATAAAAAGCTAAACAAAATTGTTGTAGTATACAGTTACATGTTAAAATGTCAACAATATGCTTCGTTTAATTTTCCATTGAATGCTAGAGGGAATTAAAATCATTGTCAAAGTATGTATATAAACCCTTCTATGTAGATTTGTCTGTTTTTTTATTTTTTATTTTTTACTTTTCTTGTTCTTCTTGTCATGGATTGTTATATTTAAGCAGCTGTTTGCTGTATTTTGTGTGTGTCTGTCTTACTTATATTTTTTTTTTCGCGAATATCAACAAAACATAAAGTCTGTAGTTTTTTTTTTATAACCAACTTATATCATTTTTGTAACATTTTGTTAGCTTCAGGCAAGGTGAATGTTTGCCATTCTTGTCTCTGTATTGTTGTAGGCATATTTTATGCATAAAACATCAATTAACAGCGAAGAAAAAGTACCGGTAATGCAAAACTGTTATGACATTAAGCAGTAACAAGATTTTGTTATTTATAAATAGTTAAATAATGGCAAAATGTTTTAAAGGCAATAAAAATTGTATAAATTGGTGGCTATTGATATTTTTTTCCTATAATTCTAAATGTGTCATTAACGCATGACGGCAATGGATTTATATAATATTTGTATCTAATAGTTATTTCAATAAGTAATAACAAGTGAGAGATAAACTTTTTTTAAAACAATTATAATGGCGAAAAATCGCTGAAGAGGTTTCCAACACAGAGAAAACAGATTCGTGCTGACAACCGAATTTTTCGGAAATCCAATCATTGGGTCGTGGTGTTTGAATTTTTTGGTTGTGACAACAGAAAACCATTTGAGGCAAGAGATTTAGATTCTCTATTATTTACATATCAGATTTTTATCCAAATCGTCGTGTGAGCAGTAGCGAAGTCCAAAACTGGGTTTCAAAATAAAAAATCCGGATTTTATAATCCAAAGTGACCTTAATGTCATAATGACAGAGTCCGGGTCCTGTGATAGGTCATAAACCCCATTGACATTTTTTCTGTGGAAATATGACCGAATTTTTTCCGCCATAATCACCTAAGGGAAACTGACTATTGTAAACGGAAGGATTCCACCCAAAAAAGCTTGCCACAGCCACAAGCTAGTTTCTGACATTTCGTAAGCCTGGTAGAAGGCCTCTATACCGAACACCATTCCTCATGTAAGCCGGCTTCAAATATAGCACAGAGTAGAAAACCCTTATAGGCTTTTTACACTGAACAACATCTTTGTAAAACGCGTGGAAGATGTTGAAAACGTGAAACATGTGTACATTGGCAACATCTTTCATCTGTCATTATTCAGCTGTCAAAAAAAATAAGAAAAAAAGACGCATATTTTTTGTTAAAAATTAAAAAATGGATTTAGAGAAAGCATTATTCATTGAAGTAGTTGTTGCTTTGCAAGAATAAATCCGAATTTTAATGCAGTACATTGAAATATTAAAGGTCATTCTGGAAGATGATGATGAAGAAGAATTTTTGGTAGACATAAGAACGAAATTCTTACATCTGCCGCTCATTTTCCTTTGTTGAATAATTTTTTTTTGTTTATTTTCTGCAATGTCAGTTTGCTAGTGATGGCACAAAGAAAATCGATTTTTTTTTTGCAATTTTTTAAGTGATGACACTTAAAATAACGAAAGATGTAAGATGGAACAAAATGAGAAAGGATCATCTTTTGTAGATGTAGAAAGATGTAGAATTTTTGGCCTGTATAATTATTATGGGAAGATGTTAACATCTTTACAAATTGATGAAAGATGAAAGATGTATCTCAGTGGAAAAAGGCTATTAAGCACGGCTGCAGGCTGGCTACGTAGACAAATTTAGCTGACATTATGACTATTACGACAATGGATACTTTGTACTTTTGAAATCCCTTATTTATGCTCTTTGGGAATATGACAATTTATAACAGGAAAATATGATTAAAATCAGTGTTATGCCCTATTAAAGTTTGAATTTTATGTTCGGAAATTATTCGGCCATAATCGCTTAAATAGAAATGGAGATAATGTCCTGATGTAGATGGGGGTCTATTTTCTATGGTTTCGGGTTATGTTACATGGTTTGTGGAAAAAGCCCTAAAGTACAAAAATCTGTGTTTTTTTATTTTTTTATACAAATTTGATTTCTCATTACAAAATGGCAACATCTGATACGCTAGTGTTAAGGTCGAAAGTTTAAGCATTATTTGGTACCAAAAGTTATATATCCTTTCATCAATAAGAAAATTGGCGCTCTTCAAAAGAGGTTTATGTGATTTTTTGAAAAGAGTAAATATAAAATAATGTATGTTTCATATTGTACCAATCTTTAAAAAAATTCGAAAAAATTCTCAAAAATCTTTTAGGAAGTAAGAACTCATTAACCGCTTTAATAAAAAAAAAATGTTGATGAAACTGCCTAACCCTGCGAAAACCGAAATATATATGAACATACATGATCATACATGGGCTTGTATATAATCATACATGGTCATATATGTCCATTCATGGTTCAAGATATGAACATACATGATCTCATACATGACAACATATCCTTGGATCTGAAATTCGAGGGTATATAGCCGTATATAGTCATATATTATTTATGCATGACCAAATACAGCAATATACCCTAAAATTTCGGATCCGAAAGTATATTGTCATATATGAAATTATGTATGGTCATATATTGAACCATGTTCGGCCGTACATGACCATGTATGCCCATGTATGACCATGTACAGGTTGATTGAAAAGTTCCTGCGCTCGAAATTAAAGAATACTGTTTTTGTTACGAAATATATTTTTTTATTCAATATAATCTCCTAGAAGCTCAATACACTTGTTCCAATGATCTTCCAAAAATTTTATCCCATCCTTATAATGGTTTTTCGGAAGCTCTGCAAAATAACCGTCTACGGCTGCAATGGCCTCTTCATTCGACGAAAAATGCTTTCCACGAAGGAATTGTTTGAGATTTCTGAAGAGATAGTAGTCACTGGGAGCCAAATCTGGTGAATACGGTGGATGTTCAAGCAATTCGTACTTTAATTCTTTGAATTTAGCAATTGTCAAAACACTTGTGAGGTGCATTGTCTTGATGAAAATGATTTTTTTCTTCTTTAAACCAGGTCTTTTCTCACGAATTTTTTTCATCCAGCTGATCAGAGTTGATTGTTTTACCTTTCTGAAGATAATCAATCAACAAAATTCCTTTTGCATCCCAAAAAACTTATGCCAACCTTCTTCGCTGATCGTTGTGACTTCACCTGCTTTGGAGCTGAACAACCAGCTTCAGTTCACTGTAAACGTTCTTGTTTCAATTTAGGATCATGGTGGTAGATCCAAGTCTCATCCATAGTTATAAAACGACGCAAGAAGTCGGTTTTATTCGGCTTAAAACGCTCCAAATTACGCTGAGAAATTTGTTTTCGATCCAGTTTTTGTTGAATTGTTAATGTGTGCGGCGCTAACATTCCAAACAGTTTTTTCATACGTAATTCTTCATGTAAAATATGGAGTACTCGTTCGTCTGAGATGCCTATGGCATTAGCAATTTCACGCTTAGTCAAACTTGAATCTACACTAACCATATTATGTACCTGCTCAATGATTTCTGCTGTGGTTGCAGTTTTTGGTCGTCCTTCGCGTGGATCGTCTTTAAGGCTGGTACGACCACGTTTAAATTCACCAGCCCAAAAATCAACGGTGCGTTTTGAAGGTGAGGACTCCTTATACACTTCTAACAATTGTTCATAAATTTCCTTTGCTTTTAAACCCTTCAAAACAAAAAATCTAATGACTGCACGATATTCTATTTTTTTCATATTAAAAAAAATCATTGACACGTCAACTTCAAATGACTTGAAAACAAAGAAAGAATTGACAGAATGACTTGCAACTTTGCATGTGTTCTCAGGACAGTTATACCAACTTGAGAAAAAAAAAGTTTGGAGATAGCAGTGCCATCTCGTGGTGAGCGCAGGAACTTTTCAACCAACCTGTATGTTCATATATATTTCACAAAACTTGCTCACAAATATAGCTAGAGGATCGATAAAGACGGGTCATATGACAAAAGAAACCTACACATAAGAAGTATTGAATCTGAGATTATAATTAAAAAAATTATAAATGGCGCCTGTGAATTATAAAAAGTTTATATTTTAGATTTAAAAAGCACATTTTTAAATAATTTTGAGTCACTGATTACGAATTTGAAACCAAAAATTTTAAATACAAAATGTCAGATCCCATATGGCGGTGAACATTTACAGTTTAATGCAAAATATTCCCCCTCACATTTTGCCATATTGTATTTTAAATATTTTGTTTTTTGTCATTTATTTTATAGTTAATGTATAACAATTTTAAATATAATTATCTAAAGTACTGATTTTGGATAATTTACCACCCACCTACAAAATAAGATAAATAATTTATTGTCGATTTTGGACAGCTATAAGAAATATTGGAAAATTAAAAAAAAATCAATCTTATTTTTTTTAAATGCACTTTCTTTCTTCCTTTTAAATTTTAATTTATTTGTTAAAAACCTTTGAACTTGGGGATATTATAAGAATTTAAAATTGTATCACTTATCATCATCACGCCAAAAGAATCGACCCCTGTCATTAATATTACAGCTAAAAATTCATGACCTCTTCAAAACTTAAGATGAATTTTAAAAACTACACAACTTTAAGTGTTATTTGAAAAATCTACATTTTTAGCACTTATGCTGTAAACAAAATAATAAAAAAAAAAAATGTTCTGTATTATCTTGGTCACTTAAAAAATTGTACCCCTGGGAATAGTTGTGAGGTTATACATTGTTTTGTATTATAAACTATGTATACTCTTATAAAAATTACTACATGATTTATGACTTTTACTTTTTTTTTTCTAAAACCAGTATAAATTTTATTTATACAGAGTGTTGACACATGAATGATATTTTTTTTTAACAAACACCCAGGTATAAAGAAAAACAACCACATACTAACATCTCAATGAACCTAAATATATTGTTGTAATGTGTCATGGCAGGAAATAAAATAAAATTTTAGAAAATTAAGTTTTTGAATGATTTCTTCTTTTATTTTTAATTCCTTAAATTTATAAAATTTGAAACAAATTTTTGTATTTAGGTCAGTCTTCTTAACATATAACACTTAGGATACCTTCGTTGTTGTGGTATATTAGAACAAATTATTTGTGTAGAATATACAGAGTGGGGCAAAAAATCATCATTTGATTTTAATTTGCTATAATTTTTGTTAATAGTAAAAACTTATTTGGTTTTTAAGTAATTTTGTTTATTTGCATTTATAAATTATGTTTCAATTAATTTTAGAAGATTATATCCAAAAAATGGCCGGCGTCGTCGTTGATGGAAATTTGAGCTCTTTAGAATGTCAATTTCGACTCGAATGTCATACACTCACAATATATTTTCCGTTACCGACTGTAGTTTATTTAAAAATTAATACGTAGAGTTTGTTTTTGAATAAAGAATCAATTAAAATTCACAGAAATATATTTTTAAAATATTTGAGTCAGCCATTCAAAACACGAACTATAAAAATTTGCAGACATTCAGAGTTGATAGTTTCTGTTAAATGTAAAATTTTATGTTTCTAAAAATATAAATTTATATCATTCCATTTTATTTTTTTTTACCAAAATAGTTTGTTTATATACAAAACTATTTTAATAAAAATTACAAGAAATTATTCAAATATAGATACACACATAAAAAATAAAAATATATACATGTGTGTGTGTTGTGTTTTATAAAATTACATAGAAATTAAAAAAATTTTTGATTTGAAAAACAAACCATAAAAATTGCTTTTTTCTAAGTTTTTTTCAGTTACAAATTAATGGTAATTTTAAACGACTTTTGATTGCTTTTACTACTTTTGTGGATTATTAAACAATGATTGAAAATAAACAACAAAATGGGCTGAATATTATGAAAAATCAGTAGTCCGTATTTTGATTGTATTTTCGATTAATTTAATATGTATTTTAGAAATAATATTGTGAGTGTATATTCGCAGAGAAACAAGTAAAGAGCATTCAAATCAAAAGATCTGGGTGGTCAAGCCAAATCAAACGCGAGGTTAGACGCGCTGCCCTGAGAACGTATGCAAAGTTGCAAGTCATTCTGTCAATTCTTTCTTTGTTTACAAGCTATTTGAAGTTGACGTGTCATTGATTTTTTTTTTAAATGGAAAAAATTTAATATCGTGCAGTCATTAGATTCTTTGTTTTGAAGTGTTTAAAAGCAAAGGAAATTTATGAACAATTGTTAGAAGTGTATAAGGAGTCCTCACCTTCAAAACGCACCGTTGAATTTTGGGCTGGTGAATTTAAACGTGGTCGTACCAGCCTTAAAGACGATCCACGCGAAAGACGACCAAAAACTGCAACCACAGCAGAAATCATTGAGCAGGTATATAATATGGTTAGTGAAGATCCAAGTTTGACTAAGCGTGAAATTGTGAAATTGCTAATGCCATAGGCATCTCAGACGAACGAGTACTCCATATTTTACATGAAGAATTACGTATGAAAAAACTGTTTGGAAAGTTAGTGCCGCACACATTAACAATTCAACAAAAACTGGATCGAAAACAAATTTCTCAGCATAATTTGGAGCATTTTAAGCCGAATAAAACCGACTTCTTGCGTCGTTTTATAACTATGGATAAGACTTGGATCTACCACCATGATCCTAAATTGAAACAAGAACGTTTACAGTGGATTGAAGCTGGTTGTTCAGCTCCAAAGCAGGTGACGATCAGCAAAGAAGTTTATGGCATCAGTTTTTTGGGATGCGAAAGGAATTTTGTTGATTAATTATCATCAGAAAGGTAAAACAATCAACTCTGAATATTATTGCAGCCTTTTGGATCAGCTGGATGAAAAAATTCGTGAGAAAAGACCTAGTTTAATGAAGAAAAAATCATTTTTCATCAAAACAATGCACCTGCTCACAAAAGTGTTTTGACGATGGCTAAATTCAAAGAATTAAAGTGCGAATTGCTTGAACATCCACCGTATTCACCAGATTTGGCTTCCAGTGACTACTATCTCTTAAGAAATCTCAAACAATTCCTTTGTGGAAAGCATTTTTCGTCAAATGAAGAGGCCATAGCAGCCGTAGACAGTTAGTTTGCAGAGCTTCCGGAAAACCATTATAAGGATTGGATAAAATTATTGGAAGATCATTGGAACAAGCGAATTGAGCTTCTAGAGGATTATATTGAATAAAATAATATATTTCCTAACAAAAACAGTATTCTTTCATTTCGAGCGCAGGAACTTTTCAACCAACCTGTAATATAGCAGGGCTATGAATTCAAAATCTTTTCGCCAACACTCCTTCAGATGGGGGGCAATAACTGTTCAAAGATTTATCATCTCGCGCAATTACAGTGTTTCCATATTTAAAGCCCTTCATCTTTCAAAATATTTTATCTCACCTCTATCCCCTTTCCAAAGAAAGTAACAGATTAAGTAGAAAAAATTTCCTGAATTTTGCTACTCTTTGTAAATAAAAATAGCGATACTTATTGCACCACCTTGTAAAAGAAAAATTGAGTAATATCGTTGTAGCATCACCACCAATCACAATAAAAATCAACAAACAAAACAACTAAGATAATTTTATCTTTTTCATTCCTCACTAAAATACACCATCATTATCAGCATCAATCTACAAAAAATACAAACAATGTACCAGCATTTTTTTTATTATTTTTTTTAACATTTCAAAACGTATGTTTTTATCTTCCTCTGGCAAAAATAAATTCTACACTATAACCAAACTAAAGAGCAGTGTTTTATTGAATTATGAAGTTTATTTTTACAGGTGACAGTTTTCGATTGATGAATGTTGATGCAAATATGTTGTGGTATTTTATTACAAATTCAGGTTTACTGTTACTTTATTGTTTGTTGTTTAAATTTTTTTTAACATTTTTCCAACACAAACAAAAAATTCAATTTGTAATATGTTGTTTAAACTATTTAGAATTTTTGTTTACTATTTTTATTGCGGTTAAATTTTGTTAAATTTATGTTTGTGGTTTTTATCATAAATTTAGTTTGATATTTAATTTTTAAAATGTTTTATATAAAAAAGGAGTAATTTTTAGTAGTTGTTTTTTTTTTTTTTTGTAAATCACATATAAATCTGTTTAAACAATTTTCTAAATGTATATTTTGGCAAATTTACAAAAATTTAAAAAAAATTCATTTGGAAAATGTATATAAAAGTAAGTTAAAACAAAAACTATCAACATACGTAATAAAAGAAAAATATTTAAAAAAAGGTTAATGACTTTTAGAACAGGAAAAAAAAATAAACTGTTTAAAGCTTAATGGCGGCCAAATGTTGTCTTTTATATACAATAAATAGGGCGTTGACTCTAAATTTTTAAAATCTTTGAAACTGTAGATGTGGAGAACAAGTGGAATTGAAATACTTGACATAAATTGGAACACTAAACAAGTCAAATTATTTTTTTAGAAATATGAAATTTAAAATGTATTTTCCTGGAAGTAGAGGATAATTCACTGATAAGGTTCTCTTTGGATTAGCCCTTAAGATCGTGGTAAAAATAGGGTTAAAATGGAAAGAAGTGCGCCCTTAATAACCCAGCAAAACCGCTGATGTTAGGGACTTAAAATTAAGCATGTAACATACATGCAGAGAAAAACATGGTTGCAACATGATCACTTTAACTATATTATGCTTTCTTGTATGGTTGTCACAATCAAGTTATTGGTTTATAAATAAGTTCTAACCATTAATATGGTCGCTACCATTATTATTATAGTAAATATTTTACATATTATTGCATGATGGCCACTTTCTATTTTATAACATGTTAGTCTGTAACCATACTGTGGTAACAAAAATTCCGACTTTGAAAGAAATATGATAATTATGAAGATATAAAATGATGAAAACAATCAATAAATAATTATAAACCAAGAAAAACATGACTTTGACATTTACAGTCATAAAACTGTCTTGTTTTCATAAAAAAATTGTATTAAGTCAGGGACCAATGTAAAAATTATAATATCCCAGCAAAAATATGGTAATGACATATCATTAATTTATATGTACATTGCTTTGTAATGAGTACTCCTTACATTCAGCATTATTTTCAAAATAAAAATAATCTATTACCTATAATATATTACTTATTTTATTATTTTAAATTAAATAAAAATAAGTTACCTGTAATGCCTTACCTTTTTTATTATTTTAATATAAATAATAATGAGTTATTATTAATAGTTTACATAACTTTATTAATGTGTATTTTATTAATTTATGAATTAAAAGGGTTTAATAAAACAAATTATCATGTAAGTGAAAAGGAACTAGTGAAAACTAGTTTAGAGCAGTGTCTAATTAATTTATTTTAACTTATTTGTGTAATGACACATCTTATATAATTAATTTTAGTATTCAGATCACGAATATGACAAAAATTTTAAAATATCTTAGGGCAAAAATTGAATTTTAACTGTAGTTCCGAAATATCCTTTTTATAAAATTTTTCAAAATTGTAAAAAGATTGAAAATTTTGGAGAACAAATTTGGAATCAGGAGAAAAATCTATAAAAATCAAATCAAATAAAAATTACTTGAATTTCAATGTGAATAAAAAATTTTCAAAACTGACATAGAATTTCCTCTTATTGAACTTTGACGACCATGGGATACATATGTCCCAAATTGTATTAGTTTCCTGTTATAAATGAAGTAAACCAATTCCAAATATCTTGATGTTTCTAAAAGTTAAAGAAATGGACAATGTCGTAGCAAAATTTTGATCCCATGTGTTGTCCAATAGGATTCGAAAAAAGTGTTCCAAAAATTATGCAAAAATATATATTTTTTTATAAATTTGCGGTTAGTATTGTGTGAAAGCAACAACATCTGTCGATACAAATCGGTTGAAAAGTGGGCCAAATACAACAAAAACTAAAAATGGGACATTTATCAACCATTGGCTGTCAAAGGGTTAATTTATATATTTCCTTTTGGAAGAAAAGCGTATTAGAAATTGAGATTCCCAACACTGCATCGTACTACCTTGTCGCTTACTCAAAGCTAAATTATAATTGGTTATCAGGCGTTAAAAAATAATGTTACTCAATTTCTTACAGAAAAATATAATAATTTGTTATTAGTAACCAGTTATTAATATGCATACGCGTAACGCATTATTCTTTATTTTTTGTAACCCTGCACGTAAGCAGAACACCTAACCTTTTGGGACATCACATATAAAAAAAGTTAGAGTTACAATATAAAGGTCGCTCGGGTCAAAAGTGTGGCACTCCCTCTAGCGCTAACCTTGAACTTTCCTACTAATACTAATAATACTAATTTCCTTCTAGAAATGGCAACAAGGGCAAAAAAATGTAGGATAATAGGTGAAAACCTTGAAGTTTAGATTACTAGACTTATTATTTGGTAAGGTGTGTTTTTGCTGGGATATGATTAATTTCACCTGGTGGGTTTTATTTTCGATAAAAACAATAATATTTTTTTTAACAATAATATTATTTTTAAAAACAATATGTTTATTAATTAATTTCTTGTAAAATAACGATTTTCTTGTAGAAAAAGTACTCAGAATATTAATAAAATAATTTGTTATAAGAAAAAGTCTGTAGAACCCAAGAATTATTTTGTAACAAAAGGTTTCTTATACAAATACTAGATTTTTAAACATTTTTTTGATAGAAAGATTTTGAGATTCTATGGACTTTTCCTTAAAGTAAATTTCTCAGATTTTGAAAACGGTTTCTTTGATAAAAAAACTTAGATTCTTAGGCTTTTTTTAATCAAAATTCGTACATGCTGAGGACTTTTCATCATTAAAAATACTTAGATTCTAAGGAATTTTTCAAACAGAAATATTTATAGATTTCACGGAAAGAAAATCTGAGGCCTAAGGACTATTTAAAAAAAATCACCTTTAAATTAATATTTTTATTATAAAATGTCCTTAGAATTTAAAATTTTTTTTAAAGTATTTTTCTTTAAAAAAAAGTTTATAGAATCAGAGAAGTTTTTTTCCAAGTCCCTAAAATAAAATTTTTTCTTTAGCAAAAACATTTCTTGAAGAAATATTCTTAGTTTTGAATCATAATATAACTGTATGAACTATATTATGGTAAATTTATGGTTATTTTATTATCATAATATGAAAACTATATTAAACTTCATCTATGGTTAGCACAATCATAATCCCAATAATATATGATGCTTTTCTAACCTTCTCTATCATAAAGATCTCACTAAGACGGCATATTTAGATATAACGGCAGAAATCTCGCCATTAGTGTATTTCATAATAAAAGTTCCCAAAACCCTTCGGCTAAAAATCTGAAATTTAAAAACGTGAACTATTAAAACTAAAAATCTAAAACTTGAAATTGAAACATTCCCTACAAAATTGATAAACAAATTTATTTTCTATTAGGAAAATTCTTAGAAAAATAATTGAATTTTCTTCTGGAAATATTACCATGTATGAAGCAACGAATAATAAAATGTCAGCTTTTTAAGCTGGTAAGTCTACATAAATTAATTTTGCCAGTGTTTGTTTAGGTATATTTTATTCAAGATTTCAGAAAATTTCAAATTACCGCTTTTAGATTAATCCTTCACTTAAAATAGTTTGTTATTTAATATAACAGAAAATAGCACTTAAATGATATTTCATTGCAAAAACCGTTCTACCTACGTTTTATTTATCCAAATTATATTGGAGAAAATTTTTTGCGTCACTTCGTAGAAAGGCCCGTTGTGATTTATTTAGCTCGGTTTAGAAGAAGACTGTTTCACATGAGGGTTCGGTTTCCATACCCTCAAAATAGTTTGTTTCAATACAAAATTGTTTCAATAAAATTTACAAGAAATTATTCAAACATATGTTACATACACACATAAAAAATAAAAATATATACATCTGTGTGTGCATACAAATAAAAAAACTTTCAATTTGAAAAAAAAACACAAAAATCATTATTTTTTTCTAATATTTTGTCAGTTAAAAATTGATGGTTATTTTAAACGACATTCGATTGATTTTTTTTACTTTTTTTGATTATCAAACAATGATTGAAAATAAACAACAAAATGGGCTGAATATAATGCACAATCAGTAGTTCTCTTTTTTATGGTATTTTCGATTAATTTAACATTTATTTTATATTCTTTTTAACGAAATAATATTGTGAGTGTAGGTCTAAGATCCCTTAAAGTATACACTCAGAAAAAAAGTTAGTAGAAAAATTTGTAAACGGTTTTCAATCCCACTCTACTATTTTTGTACTGATTTTTAGTAAAAAAGATATTATTTAGCAAATCTTTTTGCTATTTACATTTTACAAATTACAGAATTTTTACAGAATATTAACAAATTTTTGTTGCTAATTTCAGAAATCATTTTACAAATTTTTGAAAACCGATTTGCTAAAATTAGCAAAAAATATTACTAATTTTAAAAAAGTGGTTATTGAAGAAAATGTTATTTCTAATTAAAACCTACACCTACAAACTTAAATTTCCTTAAAATGTTACATATATTAAAAAAGGGATTGGAAGTGAAGATACCGACTGATGTCTAAAAAAAAGGACATCCACTTAAAATAGCACTAAAAAGGTTTTTTTAGTTCTAAAAATCCGCCCTAAAAACAATTAAAATTTAACCTTAAAAGTAAAAAAAAAAAAAAAATTTCCAAAATATTTTTCAAACAGAAATTACCAAATTAAAACAAAATGATTAATTCGTTTTTTAAAAAATATACTCAAAATTTTTGATGCTCGATAAGAAAAAAAAAATCAAAGCCTTTTACTAATATTAATAAAATTTAGTAATTTTTTTTGCTGATTTTAGCAAACAGATTTTAAATTTCACTTTACAAAAGTCTACTAAAATTTAGTAGCGGCTACTAATTTTTCTACTAATTTCATTGTACTACACGTCAGCAGACATGTGTTGCTAAGATTAGCAAAAAATACCGCTGGGCTCAAATTAGCAGAATAACAGCAAAATTTTCAGTTGCCATTACAGACTTTTTTTGGTGAGTGTATATGAAAATGTATTAAATTTAAAATGTATGCAATTATAAGTCGATTTAGCGATGTCCATCTGTCTGTTGAAATGGCGATATCTAGATTAATGGACATCCTCTCCAGCAGTTTTTGTTATTTATTTTCATACATCAGTAAATAACAAATGATCAATCAGTTTAAAATAAATGTTAAAATTTTATCGTAAAGATAACTGATTGTTCATTTATTTGAAATTAATTCCGTTTTTTGTTTTTTTTTTTTAATCTACAATATGTATACTCATCCAATCACATAGACACATTTTGTGAGAATGACCATATGTGTGTTTATGAAGTTCTTATAATTTGAACTAAAATAATAATAAAACAATTTGAATTAAAAACAAATTTGAATTCTTTAATAATTTTTTTGAACAGTCAACAAACAAAATTTAAATTTATAATAACTGTAATGGAAGCAAATAACCACAAATCTCCGTTTTGTTGGTAAATTTTTATTAAATTTCAAACAAATGAAAAAAAAAATAAATTTAAAAAAAATCGGTATATGACAGTAAATCATTTTGAACAAATGTATACAAACGTTAAAATAATTATTATTTTTTTTTTTTTTTTTGAAAAATAAATAAATGTATGTCCCTTATTTTTAACTGAAAACTTTTTTTTATAAAACTATAAACAGTAAACTACATAATATTTTAAGTGAACTTTTTAGTATTTTTTTTTAAATTTCAAATAAATGAAAAGAAAAAATAAATAAATTTGAAAAAAAACGGTAAATGACAGTATATCATTTTGAACAAATGTATAAAAAAGTTAAAATAAATACTTTTTTTTTAAATGTTCCCTATTTTTAACTCAACTGAAAACGTTTGTATTAAAGTAAAAACAGTAAACTACATAGTATTTTGAGTGAACTTTTTTATCAATTTTTTTTTAATTAAAAATTAAAATATCTTTTATTGCAAAAAAAAAACAATATAATAAAAAATTAATTAATTAATAATTTAATATCTAAGTTGGCGCACTTCCCACATTTGGCCGCCTTGAGTATTTGGTGTAACATCTTAAGGAACCCCCTTAAAGATGAAATTTTCATACTTCGTTTAATAAAAATATACACCGCATATTATGTTTACTAAGCACATTTTTACTCCTGTTACATACACTAGTAGTAACAAAACAAACTTTTTGTTTGAAATGTGACAGTAATATAAAATCTTGAGGATTTTATACAAACACAAAACTAGTGCAATGTATAAAACAAATGTCTTAAGTATCCCTGCAGGATATAAATGTGTATATGTGAATATTTTCAAGTGCTTAATATACACTCATGTGCAAATTATATTCTGAACAAGGGAGAAATTTTGGAAAAAAGATTCAATACAAAGGAATTTCTTAGGTTTCCAAGAATATTACTCTTTTTTTTTTAAATGCAAACATGAGCGAGTTACAAACAAAAATGGAAATTTTATTTACAGCATATTCAGCTTAAAATATTTGTATTCATAATAAAATTGTTCGTTATAGTTTTAATTTAAAATTAAATTTGTTTTTAAAAAGTTTTACAAATTTTTGACAGTAGTCCCTTCACTGTTAATAGACAAATATGACAAAGTCAAATTTAATCACAGTACTAAATAGTGTTTAAATTTATAGCGTGTTAAAATTTGATTGAATTTTAAAATAAATTCGATGATCATACTTTGACTGCTTTAAATATATAATTACATAATTCATATTAAGTGTATTAACTGATTTGTCTAAAGTACAAAAGATAGAATATGGATTTGCTTTTTACCAGCAAAGTTTCAATTATTTGCCATCATTGTATGACCCTTATTTTGCTATATGTATTTACCTAGTAGTTTCCTTCATTGCACAAGTGTTAATGAATGAACAAGTAGTTGTATGAACACGAAGTTGTAGCAGTGTAGTTGTTGTCGAAGTTGTTAAACTAGTTGTTGGAATTTAAAAGTTCAAGGACTTGTGTTAACATTTATAAAGCAATTAAAATTTAAATGAGCATTTGGAGTATTTACAGCAGAATCAGCATTTTTTTTCTACATATTATATTATGAACTAGAACAAATAATTATAGTCGGCTATGCCGACTATATGGTACATCAGTCAACTAATATTTGGATCAGAAATTTTAATGGGGGTGAAAACTGAAATATTTCTAAATATCTATATGTCGTATTTTTCACATGAAGCGTTAGAATGAAAATAACAGGATTTATATCGAGACTGAATCTAAACATATACCGATTCTAAACAAAAATCAACCGGCTTCCTCCGTGGGCCGATGAGTCACTATACCAAATTTCACACTCAAAATAGTTTGTAGTTTCAAAAAACTGAAACTGTAATTTAAAATAAATGAAATACCACTTAAAAACCGGTTTACTCACTTCTCAGTTAAATCAAAAGAAGTTTTTATTTATTTTTAAATGTTAATAAATTAACATAAATGATCTTTCATTAATTTTAACTGTTAACTGTCAACTAATTAATTACAAAAACCGTAAAAAGTAAGTATTATTCACTTATTTTTTGACGGACAACAAATTAACTACAAAATCCATAAAAAATACATAATATTTGTTGACGTTGCAAAGTTACACATAAGACTGCGAGTTCAATTCCCAGCGTCGGCAATATCAATTTCGGTCTTTCCATAGCACTTAACTCTACCAAAGTAAAATAACAAAAAATAACTAAAAACTTCAAACCAGTTCGCCAACTCTTCTTTAGATAGCGCGCCACAACTGTTCTAGCATTAAACATTTCACTTAATTACAGTGTTGCCATATTTAAATAGCTTCATCTTTCATTAACTTTCATCTCTCTCCTATCACCTTTTCAAAGAAATCAACACATTAACTAGTAAGAAGAATTTCCTAAGTGTTGCTTATCTTTATAAAAAACATATTTAAAACTACCTCATTGTACCCTGACCATGAACTGTTGTAGGGTATATAAATGGAAGACTAAAACAAAGGTTGAACTGGCATTGTCCTTTATTTTGTTGCAGTTTTTTTTTCACTTGCTTTTTGTTCGAATAATATTTAACACTAAAAATCATTAAACTCCTTCATAAAGACTAGCGATTATACGGCATGATGATTTTATTAAATGTAATTGTGTTTTTTTACTGGGTTCATTGATTGTTCTTTAAACTTCTGCCTGTTAAGGCGAAATGCAAAAAAACAATGAGTCAGAATATACATGTATACTGCTACTTTTTTTCACAAGAACTTTTGGGAAAGTGGTCAAAAATTAGGAGAAAAGTCTACCCTTTCACGGTGTGTCAAAACCACTTGAACTAGAAATTTGAGTTCCCCGGAGTATGTGCTAAATAAATTAAGCGGCCAGGAACGTGGCAAAAGTGAAAACTCAAAGGGCGAAAAATTCCCTAGCAATATGCTAAAAATGGATGTTCAAAAGGGGAAGTCCTCGCCTTAGCAGCCTGTAGGTTCCTCCGCCGGTATAGATATACACCATGATGGGATTTTTTAAATTTTTACAGGAAGGAGCAACCAGAGAAAATGCTCCCCCTTAACGTCCTGCCTAAAACCACCTATTATATTAAAATGTGTGTTCTATTAAGTATGAGCTAATTCACTAATAAGTTTCTTTTTGGGTTCACAAACTATTTTCAAAAATCACATAGTTAAATATTTCAAGCACCCAATGGGTGCCGGGCTTTTAAGCTAGTGTTTTATAAAAGTACATTTATTAACAAACTTAAAAACATTTTGATTTTAAATAAGTTAAGGTACTAAAAATTCTTTTCAATGTTTGCCATACCGTTTTTTTAACTAAAATATCGAAAATGTCAGCAAAATAAAAGTGAAAAAAAACTTAATTTACATAAAAATATAAAAAAAATATAAATATAAAAAAAACAAGTAAACAAAGGCTTAAATTCGGCTGTTCCAAATCTTTGAATACCCTCCACCAATGTCCTTAAAAAAATGATACAAATAATGTAAAAAACTTTAGAAGTAAAATGATGGAGCGACAAAATTTTTTGAGGTGAAAATTTTTTTTTTGGATGTGATAACAAATTTTGTGGTTGAAAAAAAATTTTAATGTAAAAAAAATTTTTTGAGGTAAAAATAATTTTTGTAGTGAAAAAAATTTTAGTGGTGAAAAAAATTTTTTAAGGTGAAAAATATTTGAGCTAAATACAAAATATTATTCTATTCGAAGCGACTGGTGATAAAAAACAAGAGGAAATATTTTACTTGCCAGTTGCTACTATGAAATCGTACTAAAATACAAAAATTTGTATGAAAAATTTAGAGGTACCTTCTCATTTTCACTCATACTCTGGAGGATGTCCCGCGTGCGCCTTCGCGCCGTGATCACTATTTCAACTGACAGACGGACATCGCTAAATCGACTTGAAATCACATAAGGATCACGAATATATACTTTATGGGGTCTTAAACCTACATATATTTCGACATGTTACAAACGGAATGACAAACTGATATATATCCTCCCATCATATTTGGTGGAGGGTATAAAAAAATGTAAAATTAAAATAAAAAAATGTAAAAATTTCGTTAAATTACCTTAAATTTGTTTGTTGTTTTGGCATAAATTTCGTGTTTCTATGCATGGACATTTTCTCTATCACATATACAAGTTTAATCAAATTCGGAATGTTTAAGTTGGAAAAATTTCCTTATTTTTTTAGCATTATTTTACTAGATTTGTTAGCAGTTCTTAATTCTATTACCAAGCAAAAAACATAGTATCAAGTATGCTTAGTATCAACTCGCTTAATTACTTTTGTTCGGGCTGTCCAAAAAGTAATGGGTATTCATTATTTTTTGGCTGTTAGTAAGCGAGGGGGTAATGACCACCCATTACTTTGTTTTTTTTTGTAAGTGAGAAGGTAATAAACACTCATTACTTTTATGACATCGCAAACAAAAGTAATTAAGCGAGTAAATAGGCTGGTAAGTAGTTGATACCATGTTGTTGCTGGGTACACATATAAAGAACCCAGCAAAAACATGGCAATGACAGGTGGTTACTGTTTAGATTACCATGTAATGATAGGTCGTTACTGTTTTCATTACTTTAAACAACAAAATAATGACCTACTAATAATGGGTGAAAAAAGTAATTATATGTAAACACAAAATAATGATTTACTGTTAGTTGTTTTTTTCTACTATACATATGTATTAATATGTTTTGGAAAACTAGAACAAAATAGAAAACTGTCTGCTGTTAAATTAATTTTTAAAAATTTAATAAATATTTTTAAGTCGTTCCATGAGAAATATCATTAAATTATGAAATTAAATTTTTGACTTCAAAAAGAAGATATCTTAAAATTTTTTTATAATTAAAATACAAATTATTCTTTTCGATTTCTTTAAGTAAGAAAATTTTAGTTGATTAAGATACACTATCAAGAATAACTACTTACTTTATTATTGTAGGTAACCACTTATTTCTTCACTACGAGTAACCATACTGGTAATTCATTATTCTCACTTTTTTTTTGTAAGCTAGAGGGTAATGACCACCCATGAATTTTGGGACAACGCGAAAAAAAGTAATTAAGCGAGTTAATTAATAGCCTGGTAACTAGTGAAACCCTTTGTGTGCTACATACTCTCTTAATTGGTAATGTCTGTTTTTACTAGGAAATTTTTAAATCGTATTCGTTGTATGTTTTTCATACCAAATTCAAAACTTTGCAAATTTATTGCAAACATAAATTAAGACATAAAAGAGTTAAAAGTTTTCAACTCCTTATCCTCAGTGCCGTGTATCATTGCAACTTTTTAATACACATTTTTTATGCTTTAACTTAACAGTAACATTTTATTTTATTTCTGGTATTTAAAATTTTCGTGTTTAACAAAATTTTTACATATTACTTATTTATTATGGTCATATTTATTTGTTGCTTTACATAATTTTTAGGTTTAAGAATATATTATTTTATTTTTTAGTTTTATTAGTTAGATTTTATATTTTTCTTAAACATTACACACACTAATGATGTTTATTTAGTGAACATGTATTCGCCAACACATACACAATTTTTTACAACTTGTGGAATATTTTTCCAAAAGTTTTATTATTTTAAACTGCATTTATGCACAGAGGGTTTGTTCGAATGCTTTAAATTTTATAATGTGGGTGTTTTTTATGAATTTTTTGTAATTAAGTTTTAAGTTTTCTTTGTTTCCCCCCCTAAGTTTAAATATATAAGTCTGTTAAGTTTAAGATAAATTTAATTATTTATATGTGCATATATTTGTATATATTAGAATATTAATTTTGAATATAAATTGTTAAAAGGGAAGATAACTTTGAGAGAGAGAAAAAATGAGGGGTGGTAAAAAATTATTTTGATTATATTGTTTTAATATAAAATAAACACTATGCAAAGGAAGGAATATCTTTTTTTAATGCAAATTTTAAAATTAAACAAGCAAATTTTAAAACAATATATATAGATAGATAATTGTTGAATATATTTAAAAATTTGCATAACTTCGTAGTATACAAATTATTTCACATCAAAATTCGTATTGAAATACAAACAAATTAAATAATTTTTCTTTCAAGTATTTACTTTAATTTTGCAAAGCTTTTAATAGCGTTAACCTTTGAAATAAATTTCTCCCTTAAAATTGTCTTGAAAAACATTTAGTGTACTACTAAGCGTATGAGTTATTTTTAATTTATTTATATCATCACTTATACGTACTGTAAGTAGTACCTGCATGTATGTAATATTATAATTTATAAAATTTATATGCATACGTTTTCAACAAGAAAACAAACTTTTACTCTTAAAACATTTTTTATTTAATAATACAAGTTACTAAATACATATTTCTACAATTGGATTTATTAACAACTTTGTAAATTTTTTCAAGGTTATACATAAATATTTTTTTGACTTGTTAAAAACTCTGCAATTCTAAAGTACCTATAATCTTTACTAAGTATATGTTGTAAAATTCATGCACAATTTCTTATTTACTTATATATAAGTTTAACATGGTACATAACTTTTAGTAAAAGAGAACAAACAAAAAAAGTTTCAATAAAAAGGTTCTTTTGTATTTTGCTACAATATACCCGGAAACCGGAACTTCCCTTTTCAAAAAAAAAAGCTGTTATATATGTTATGATAAAGTCAAAATATTCTTTTATATGTTTTTAGGTCTTTTCATGTTTCTTTGTTTGTCTAGATAAGGAATAAATTTTAAAACTCATATTTTTTTTTAAATTATGTTTAAGAGTTGAAACTATTACAATTATATTAAGTTAAGCCTTTTTCTTGCTGTAATACCCAGCTTACACTATAACCAAAAATTAGTAGATTTTATTCAAAAGTTTTTGATTCAAAATTTGTATGGAATTTGTCAAGTAGTTTACAAAAACTAATTGTTTTTGTAGTATATGAAGTTTTATATAAAAGTCAGTTTATGTAAAAATCCAAAGAACAGGTGGCAGAACAACTTATTTCGCATTAGCATAGGTTCTAAGTTACCCAGCAAAACCACACATTACCAAACAATGGGTAAATGTATACTGTATAGCCATAGAGGCGGATGGATTACTTTACACCTTACTTCATTGATGAGTTTTACAGGCGATGAGCCTCAAAGTAATGTATATACCCATTACCTTAGAGGTGATAATGTAAGGGGTTACTTAAATGGTTACGAGAATGGAAAAAGTAATGTGTCTAAAAAAAGATTTTTAAGAAAGAGGAATTTTTATTAAAAAAGTGATCATGAAGTGGTCATGATGGGAATCGAACCAGGAAACTCTGGTTGCCAGCCAAGAACTCTACCCACTGAGCTATCGACGCATATAGTATTTGATTGCTTTAAACTTAAATGAATTGTTGCGCTTCGTTTTTTCACTAGTGTTTTCAAAACAAACATACATTACCCTTTTGCTTACAAAAAAACACAAAGTAATGTATCTAAAAATAGATTTTCAAAAATATTTCAATTATTACTTTACATTTATAAATCATATATTACGTGATCAATAATCAGTAACTTATTACTCTATGCTTGCAAATAATTAGAAAGGTAACAAACTATTATTACAAGGTAACGCATGGGAATATCGCACCCATTACCAAAGTTTTGCTGGGTATGTTCGACAATCGGTTTTTTTGATATAGAGTTTGACCCATTAGTAATAGGTCAAACTAGTACAGGTTTCTGTAGCACCAGTTTAAGTATCAGTTTTAGAACTGGTTCTTGATCAGTGGAACCTTACATTTTGGTTTCCGGGAATCAGTTCTAGAGCCTTTTACATGGAACCGGTGTTAAAAGAACCTGCTCTAGAAAAGATTCAAGGGAAATCTGTTCTAAAAAATTTTACTGGGAAGTATACAATTTTGTCTTTTAAGTCTTAAAACTAGTTTTTAACGAATTTTAACAAAATCTTCACCTTCTTACAGCCCAATGATTTGTCTTTTAAATTTAAAAATTATATTCAAAATCATTTTGTTATGATGGAGCAATAAGTATCACCCTATTGGAAAGTGCTGCCATTTTTGCAAATGGCATCGCATACATCTGATTTAAGCATTTGTGAAGTAGACACATGGGAAAATTATAGTGAATAATAAAGACGCTCGATTTTGCAACTCTAAAAGGAGGTGAATGATTCTGAATGAATTATCACGAGCGACGAGCCTCATTTTTATATCAATGGCGACTGCATAAAAAAAATCGCATAATTAATGCGAACTATTATATCCTCTCAAAGTCACTGTATGGCTTGCAGTTACGTCGGAAAATGTTATTGGACCTTAATTTTTCGAAGTAGCCGACGGCAACGCTGTCGCAAGCGTTGGTGAAGTAGACACATGCGAAATTTATAGTGAATAACAATGAATTAATATACTGCTGAAAAACGCGCGATTTTGCAACTCTAAAAGGAGGTGAATGATTCTCCATTAAAATTTATCATGAGCGACGAGCCTCATTTTTATTTCAAGAAAAATTCTCGTAATTCATGCGAACTATTACAACCTCTCAAAGTCACTATGTGCTTTGCAGTTACGTCGGAAAAGGCGATTGGACGTTAATTTTTTGAAGGAGCCGATGGTAACGCTGTTACGGTGAACGGTCACCGCCATGCTGACTGAATGTTTCATATTGGAAGTAAACGATCTGGATTTGGAGGACATGTGGTTCCAACGAAAATGGGTCACTTTTTATATAAAGCGTATTTTTAAGGATGCCTTCCCAGCACGTGTAATTTTGCAATTCCGTGATTTCGCTTAGCTGGTCAGATCTTCCAATTTGACTCTCCCAGATTTCTTACACTGGCGATAGTTAAAATCTTTGTTGAACGCGAACAAGCCCCGCAACTTGAAAAAGTTAAATAACAACGTTCGAGCAGAGATTGACAACGTGACATTACAAAATTTAATCAAAAGAGACCAAATTTGCTTCAACGCCAACGGCAGCCGTTTTCGGACATAATTTTCGACAATTAAATGAAACTAATTTTTTAAGTGCGTATAAACATAATCAATTACAAAACAAATGAATTTTCTCTTTAAACAAAAATTAAAGTGTAAAAAAATAAGATGATGGTTTTTTCCCCATGCTTTATAAGACTACGAGGGCGGATCAATAAGTCCGTGACATTTCCAACTTCCCTTGTAGTTAAATGCATCACTGTTCTCATCAAATACCACCTGTTATAGACTACTGTCAAATTTTGAGCAAGTTGCGTCAATTACTTTGCGTTTAACAGCTGTTCAAAACATACAACCTCGTGGATTTTTTTAAATGGAAAAAAGTGCATTTAGAGTGCTTATTAAACATTATTTTTTGCGAAAAAAAACCAAGGAAAAGCTTTATAAATACTATGGGGACTCTGCACCATCGATTTCAATGGTAAAAAAGTGGTTTACTGACTTTTGTTGTGGTCGCACAAGTACAAATGACTCTGATTGTTCTGGACGGCCAATTGAAAATTTCGAAAAAATCCACGATATGGTGTTGGCCGAAGTGTGTAAGATTGTTGATGCCATAGGCATTTAATATGGCAGCGTGGTTTCGATTTTAAATTCTCAGTAAGATTTAAGAAAGCTGTCTGCAAGATGGGTGCCGCGTATGCTCTCAATTGACCATAATGCATGGGTGCACACGTGTGTAGTCTCAATGGCAAAATTCCATGAATTGGGCTACAAATCGGTACCTTATCCACCATATTCTACGGATTTAGCCCCCAGTGACTATTTCCTATTTTTAAACCTAATAGAATGGCTCGGTGCAAAGAGATTTAGCTTCAACGAGAAAAGTTGGACTAAATGAATTGAGCTGAAAGGAGATTATGTTGAAAAATATTTTTTTTTTTTTGCAAAAAAAAAACTGTGTTTCATTCAAAAACTTACAGACTTATTGATCCGCCCTCGTATAATAGGTTTATTTTTTTTTTAATTTTATATAAATATTCAATACAAATTTAAGTAGATATAGACTTGTTAAGTTGTTATAGATATCGCTGCTTAAAAATTAAGTATGTATAATAATGCTGCCAAGTATTTAAAATTCTTGACTTTTCTCTTTTAAACGTAAATAAAAATATTTGTCATAAAAATTATAAAAATTTTTGTATATTTAATTTGATAAAATATTTAAAATAACAAAAGTTGAATTATGTGTTTGTTAGTAAAGGTAACTTCCAGCGAAGTTCACATAGCAAAATAGCTTTCGTACAAAGACGGCCCCAAATTTTCAAATTATATTTGTTTACAAAAAAAAAAAAAAAAAAAAAAAAATAAGGAATAGTCAGGTAAGTAGAGATAGTCAGTTTCTTTACAAGTACATAGATATAAAATTGGAAAAAAACAAACCTAAAAATGATAAATATATAAAAAAAAAAAAAAAAATACTGCCCATCGATTATATTTTATGAATAGTTTTTTGATATACATTGATATTTTCGATGTCTATCTTGTTTACCTTGTAGGGAAAGGGTTATACATGCCTACTGAAAGGTTTAAACAAGTTTTGTGTAATATTTTTATTAATTTTATTGGAATTTAAGAAATGAAATCAAACTTGGTTAAAATTTGTTTGCTAATGAGAAAATGCTACATGAACGCAGAGAAAAAATATAGATTAACATAATTGGAGATTTGACATTGTCATAGTATGCTCCTAATGAACATAATTATGATCACTGAGGATAATTTTATAATCATTTATAATCATATTATGATCATTGGGATCAATCATAACATTATGCGCTTTTCTCTGTATGAGCTCGAAAAATTTGCAATCAAGGCAGAAAAATTACAAATACAAAAAATTCCTTTAAAATTTAAGACAACATAAACGTTTTGTGACAACAATAGTAATCAAAAAAATATGTATCTTCGTTTTTTTTTTGGAAGAATAACATATGACATATTGCTAATAAATACATCATAAATTTTGCATTAAAGTTTTTATCAAATCTTTAAAAAATCTAAATAATTTTGTACTCTTAGAAAAGTTGTAACAACTTTTTACTAAACCGGTCGTCAAAAAAAATATTATTACATACATCAAATCAAAAATATAGAAAAAAGGATATATACAATTTCATAACACAATTCAAACATAATACTATAACTTCAAAATTTTCTTTCTTATAAATAATATTTTGCCAAGGAAAAAAAACACATAATTGAAATTTAACACCCCTTTTCAACAGCAAAACCCTAAACAAAACATTACGAAAAAAAACTTAATAATAACAAAAACACCGCAAAGGGCCTAAAACAACTTCCGCGCCTTAAACACTTTTATGTGTAGTTAAGGTTTGTCTTTTTTTTTTTTTTTGTTAGAAGCTTTATTTAACTTTTAACTAACAACAATGTTGCTTATTTTATGATTTTACCAAAGGGGGTAGTTGTAGTTTGAAATAAAAATAAAAACAGCAACACATGTTGCCTAAAAACAAAAATTATGTTTGGAAAAATGTTCAAAAGGAAAAGCAAACAGTGAGCAATGTTATGTTTTTAGTTTTTGTTTATAAATTTTAGTAGTTGTACCTTTTTAAAATTAGTTTTCTTTTTTTGAAAATTTGTTGGTAGGATCTCCTAAACCAAAATGGTGAGTATTATGGTGTTAATATAAAATAGGTGACACCTTGAGATTTTCGAAAACTTTAGTGGGTAAGTTATTGCTTTCGCTGTTGAATTCAAATAAATTACCAATATCTCGAGTGTACTAATCAAATATTTAAAGAAAATTGCTTCTACTCTTAATTTACTTTGATATCTCATTAACTGAGAATTGCTCTATTTCATTTAGGCTACCTAGGGTAGAGCTAACTTTAATTTTCCTACTTGTGTTTATATTTTATCTTTTTTTTCATAGTTGATGTTTACGTTGATTTTTGACAGATGTCTCCTTTTACATTAAAATTACGCATACACACAAATACAGACATTTAAACAGACAAATACTTTGCAACAATTTTTTATATTTTTATTTTATATAAACATTTTTACTATTATGTATTTCTACACTGAAAATAAATTGTAGTTTAAATTAACTGAAAATGAGATTTAATATATATGGCATATTACTTAAAACCCGGTCTAGTAACTTTTCATTAAAATCAAAAGAATTTTTCATTTATTTTTAAATATTAATAAATGATTTTGCATTTATTAAATATTAATATTTTATTTAAAGTTAATATTTCCTTTATTTTATTTAATAATAATATTACCTTTATATCTTTTAACTGTCAACTTATTAACTACAAAATCCGTAAAAAGTAATGATTTTTCCCTCATTTCCTTTTTTAACTGTAAAAAAACTACAAAATCGTTTTTTTAAAGTCATAAAATTGAACTACAATCTCTTTAAAAATAAATAAAAAATTTTAAATAAAAATATTTACACTCACAATATTATTTCGTTAAAAAAAAACTTAAAATACATATTAAATTTATCTAAAATACAATTAAAAAGAGGACTGCAGATTTTTCATTATATTCAGCCCATTTTGTTGTTTATTTTCAATCATTGTTTAATAATCGACATAAGTAGTAAAAACAATAGAAAGTCGTTTAAAATAACCATCAATTTTTAACTGACAAAAACTTAGAAAAAACTACTTTTGTGATTTGTTTTTCAAATTGAAAGTTTTTTTTATTTGTATGTAATTACAAAACACAACACACACAGATATATATATTTTTATTGGCTATGTGTGTATGTATATTTGAATAATTTCTTGTAATTATTAAAATAATTTTGTATATAAACAAACTATTTTGGTAAAAAAAAAAAACAAAAAGTAATTATATGAATTGCAATTTTTAAAGACAGAAAACATAAAATTTTACATTTAACAGAAAATATTAACTCCTACTGAATGTCTGTAAATTTTTATAGTTTGTTTTTTGTTCAAATAGTTAAAAAATATATTTTCATGAATTTCAATTGATTCTTCATTTAAAAACAAACTTTACCTAACGGAAAATATATTGTGAGTGTATATGTAATTAGTATTTCAATAAATGTAAAAAAAGTTTAAAAAAAATATATTTCTTTGTTTTTAAACTCTTTAATAATTTAAAAACCAATATACAGATAAATTTTGAAATAAACTACAGTCAGTAGAAATATTTCGAGTGTATTATTATGAAAAATTATATGTGCATGATCTTTCATTGTATATATATTTGTTGGTGTTTTTGTGTGTGTGTGTTTATGCGTGTCTATTTATGTTGTTGACATTTTGTAGCCTTTTTTTGCTTATTTTAGACGCTCATTTCGTTCTCATTTTTTTTCTAAATAATTGTATACCCGAGTAAAGAAAATTGTTCTGTCACAATATTTAATCATATTCAATTTGATATTATTTAATATCTGCTATAATATCTAGCTGATCTTATTGGACACGAAAACTGACAGATCAAATTAGTTCCACAACTATTCACTGAAAGCTCCACTAACGGACAGCCTCCGCAGCCAGCTGCTCAAAGACGGACAAAACTCTACTCTCCCGGGCAAAATCAGTGTGACGGGCGGTATCCGTTTGTGGACAGCTTAACTCACACATTGCTACACATAATGCTAGTGTTATATATAATTATATATAGTTAGCGGCAATTACATAAAAAATATAAAAATACTTCTGAATTTATGAGAGTAATTTATTGCTGTACTTATCTGATTATATATAATATCCAAGCAAATCTTTGGTAATGGTTGCGATATTCTCATGCGTTACTTTGTAATGATAGCTCGTTACCTTTTTCATTATTTGCAAGCATAAAGTAATAAGTTACCCATTATTGATTACGTAATATATGATTTAGAAATGTAAAGTAATAATTGAAATATTTTTGAAAATCTATTTTTAGATACATTACTTTGTGTTTTTTTTGTAAGCAAAAGGGTAATGTATGTTTGTTTTGACAACACTAGCAAAAAAAAAAAAAAACAAAGCGCAACAATTCATTTAAGTTTAAAAGAATCAAATACTACATGCGTCGATAGCTCAGTGGGTAGAGTTCTTGGCTGGCAACCATAGTTCCCTGATTCAATTCCCATCTTGACCACATTATTTTTTATTACAAATAATTTAAATAAAATATTTGTAATAATTTTTGTTTAATAAAAACTCCTCTTTTTTAAAAATCTATTTTTAGACACATTACTTTTTCCATTCTCGTAACCATATAAGTAACCCCTTACATTATCACCTCTAAAGTAATGGGTATATACATTACTTTGAGGCTCATCGCTTGTAAAATTCATCAATGAAGTAAGGTGCAAAGTAATCCATCGGCCCCAATGGCTATACATTACTTTACCCATTATTCGGTAATGTGTGGTTTTGCTGGGAACTTATATCACATCAAAAATACTCTTGATATGTAATCACATAAAACAAAAATACCTCAGATTTGTTTGCAAATATTGCAGCATATATAGTTATATCTTATATCATATAAAAAAATGTTTTGATATGAGACAATGTATTGGATCTTATACAGGGTTATTCAGTCACGGCTCGCAGAAATTCACCAGCGTGTTCCTTTGCTCATTGCATGAAAATATGTATATTACGACCACCCAGAAAATGCAAGTGTGCGAAATTGCAGCGGTTTGAAAATGATCAGATTGGTGGTCGGAGGGTGGTAGGCTAAAATTGCTAACTTCTGAACCAGTGGTCAGATTTTTTGGACTTGTTAGAAAGGTCTTTGGAAGACCTTTCAGAATTCGTTGTGGCGAATTTTGCGAAAAGATCTTGGCCTTCATCCTTACAAAATCAAATTGACACAAGAACTGAAGCCACCAGAAGCGTTGTATGTTCGTTAATTTTGCTGAGCAACAACTTGAAAATGATTCGGATTTTCATCGAAAAATCATCTTCAGCGATGAGGCTCATTTCTAGCTGAATGGCTTCGTCAATAAACAAAATATGCGTTATTGGTCAGACAGCAATCTACACGTACTCCGTGAGTCATCATTGCATCCCGAAAAAATTACGGTTTGGTGCGGTTTATGGGCCGTACTTCTTCCGTGATGATCAAGACCGGCACGTTATTGTGAATGCGAATCGCTACCGTTCAATGATAACCGAATATTTTTGGCCCCAATTGGATGATATGGACTTGGAGGGCATGTGGTTCCAACAGCCATACATCGAATGTCACAATCAATTTATTGGAAACCAAGTTTGGAGAACGTGTTATCTCACGAAATGGTCCAGTCGATTGGCCGCCTCGTTCGTGCGATTTGACGCCGTTAGACTATTTCCTGTGGGGCTACGTTAAGTCTATGGTATATGCCAACAAACCAGCGACGATTGAGAACTTCGTACGAATATCGAACGTGACATTGCAGCAGTATCGGCCGATTTATGCTTGAAAACCTTCGAAAATTGGGTTCAGCGTCTGGACTTCTGCAAGCGTGCCCGTGGTGGCCATGCAAAAGAAATCGAGTTCCATACATAATGGCATCGAACGTACTTTTACAAGAATAAAGAATTTTATTGATATCCAAAACCGTTTTTGTTTTATTTAAAAAAAACTTTTGTAGCGCTCTTATTGAAAAACCCTTTATATGACACTGTCATAATTATATATGGTTATATACAATTTTATAGGATAAAGTATATAACTTATCATATAACTAGATTTGGTTATATATGATACAATAAAAGATAATTTAAAAGAAAATTAACGTATTATATAATTTTATATGGTATTACATACTGACATATATATTTATATATGATAATACAATATATTATTAGATATGCTTATATATGATTATATATAAACTTTTTTTACTCGAGTATTGTTTCTGTTATTATTTTATATATTTCTTTTATACTTGCCTTATATTTAAACATTTGTCTACTCGTTTATGTCACTTTTAGGATAGCTAAGTAACAACTATAGTTTGTTGTTTAATTTTCCTTGTGAAACATTTTTTTATGACAGGGTTAAATGTTAGTGTTTTTTTTTCTTTTCTTTTTGTTGTCATACAGAACCCATTTCAAAATAAGAATTGCAGTACTTACCTAAAAATAGAAAGAAAGGAAAATGATAAAAAACTTTAGAATATTTAGTTATGAATATTTGAATATATTTATAAAAAAAATTTTCAAATTAATGAATATTATTAAAATAATTTTTATTTATGTATTATAAATGATATGAAATTTTTGCAATTATCTTAAAGTTTTGAATAACAAAAAAACTTTTTATTTTTAAAAAATACCCAAAAAATTGCCATCACAAATAGTCTTTTTATTTGCATACCGAATACAACTCTCAATATTACCTACACCCAATCTTGTAGAATCTGTTGGTCTGTTAACGCTGGCTTATCTAATAAATCGTATTACAGGTTGGTTGAAAAGTTTCTGCGCTCGAAGTGAAAGAATACTGTTTTCGTTACGAAATATATTTTTTTATTCAATATAATCTCTTAGAAGCTCAATACACTTGTTCCAATGATCTTCCAATCATTTTATTCCTTCCTTATAATGGTTTTGCGGAAGCTCTGCAAAATAACCGTCTACGGCTGCTATGGCCTCTTCATTCGACGAAAAATGCTTTCCACGAAGGAATTGTTTGAGATTTCTGAAGAGATAGTAGTCACTGGGAGCCAAATCTGGTGAATACGGTGGATGTTTAAGCAATTCGTACTTTAATTCTTTGAATTTAGCCATCGTCAAAAAACTTTTGTGAGCAGGTGCATTGTCTTGATGAAAAATGATTTTTTTCTTCTTTAAACCAGGTCTTTTCTCACGAATTTTTTCATCCAGCTGATCCAAAAGGCTGCAATAATATTCAGAGTTGATTGTTTTAACTTTCTGAAGATAATCAATCAACAAAATTCCATTTGCATCCCAAAAAACTGATGACATAACCTTCTTTGCTGATCGTTGTGATTTCACCTGCTTTGGAGCTGAACAACCAGCTTCAGTCCAATGTAAACGTTCTTGTTTCAATTTAGCATCATGGTGGTAGATCCAAATTTCATCCATAGTTATAAAACGATGCAAGAAGTCGGTTTTATTCGGCTTAAAACGCTCCAAATTACGCTGAGAAATTTGTTTTCGATTCAGTTTTTGTTGAATTGTTAATGCGTGCGGCACTAACTTTCCAAACAGTTCTTTCTTACGTAATTCTTCATGTAAAATATGGAGTACTCGTTCGTCTGAGATGCCTATGGCATTAGCAATTTCACGCTTAGTCAAACTTGGATATTCACTAACCATATTATGTATCTGCTCAATGATTTCTGCTGTGGTTACAGTTTTTGGTCGTCCTTCGCGTGGATCGTCTTTAAGGCTGGTACGACCACCTTTAAATTCACCAGCCCAAAATTCAACAGTGCGTTTTGAAGGTGAGGACTCCTTTTACACTTCTAACAATTGTTTATAAATTTCCTTTGCTTTTAAACCCTTCAAAACAAAGAATCTAATGACAGCACAATATTCAATTTTTTCCATATTAAAAAAAATCAATGACACGTCAACTTCAAATGGCTTGTAAACAAAGAAAGAATTGACAGAATGACTTGCAACTTTGCATGTGTTCTTAGGACAGTTATACCAACTTGAGAAAAAAAAGTTTGGAGCTAGCAGTGTCATCTCTTGGTGAGCGCAGGAACTTTTCAACCAACCTGTAAGTTAACAAAACTTATTACATATAGTGGAAAAGTTTTGTAGGCCAAGTGTATTACGTATCGGGTTACGATTTCTACTACACTTTGCCTCAGTTAACGAAGTCTATACACAATAAATAAATTGGTTGGAATTCCATTGGAATCATTACATTTTTATAGTTAATCAATGATTTTAATTATAAATACTGAAAATTTATCATCAGAATAGAATATTATGAATTGAATTATGAATATTAGCTTTTTTAACTAAAATTGATAAACTTATTATCTTTTTCTTTACTTTACATAACAAAAAGCAACAATTATTGACAGTAAATATGGAATATTAGTTCTGTTTTAATAAAAACTATCACACCATCTAAAATATTAATATTTTCAACCAATTTTAAAACATCGTAAAATTAATTTTATCAGCACTAGCGCAACCAACTATTTTAAAAATTATACAAAAATAAGATCTTATGATTAGTAAGCGAAATTTTAATTATTAAAACAAATATTTTTAATATATGTGTGTCTATGGTGCAGTGGATAGAGACACATCCGAATATTCTTAGTGGTTGTGAGTTTAAATCACACAAAAGAAAAATTTTTTTTTTTTCATATAATTTTTCTTTTTTATTAATTAAAATTAGAAGACACAATTAATTTTCTGTAGTAGCTGCAATGTTTTTTTTTTTTTAAACTGTTGAAATTTCAAACTTTATAAATATTCAACTTAGAAATTTTACAAAAAAAAATTTAAATAGAGTATAAATTAGAGGAAAAGCAATAATCTGACAAACATAAGGTCGCCGTTTATAGTCCAGTTCTCAGTATAAGAAATTTTTTTTTTTATTTATATAATATCGAGAAAACCGTGAGAAGAAAAATATCTCTAAAATGCATACTTTGGCATATTAATTAAACAAATATGCAGTTTTAATATGGAAAAAACTATAAAAAAAATGTATTAATTTCTTTAGATAAACAAGCACAATGACGTTACTAAAATTTAAAGACCAAAAATGGTGTATTTACATAAAAAAAATCAGTTATAAAGTTTTGTTGTATTTTTCTCTGTTTTTAAAGTTTTCTGTAAATATTTTCTCAATCCTAAAAAAAATCCTTTTATTTCTTTCTGATAATTAATGATAACAATTTCTCTTTGTAAATCTTTTGTTTTTAGTTCATATTTCTTTTACGATTTTATTTTTTCAAATTTATATTTGTCACCAAAACAAAAATTTCGATAGTTTCTGCTTCTGTATCAATAAGTTTATTTTCATTTTTTCAGTTTCTTAAAAAAATGTGCATTGAATTTTGTTTGTCAACACAACCTTTAGAATTTACAAACAAAAACTTTTGTATGCGCTTTGCTATACTAATGCTTGGTATAAGTAGTAGGGTGTATCTAGTTTCAACACAGCGAATTTAAAGTTAAAAAATAATTTGGAGTGGTAAATAAAATTCGCTGTGAAGACTGCAAATTTTGACCTATCAAAATTCTTGTTTAGTTCTGTTAGTAACAGAGAAAGAATACATATTTGTCGTAAAAAAATTTCGATTTCTAAAAAAGAAAGTTTCACTTTGATAATTTCAGCAGCAGTTTAGAAGAATTCCAATTTGGCCATTTTTCTCGTTAGTAAGACAATATGATGAAATATACATTTCGTGAATTTAATGTTATTCGAAAATTTCAGAATTTCACATGAAATTGAAAATCAATTCCGATTTTTCGTAATTTTTCCACCCCTGCCCTAAACGAAATATCTTCAAAGTTCAATTTCGATCCACCCTAATATCTATGTGTAGTTCCATTTTGTAACATCAATGCTTTTTATCTTATTTTTCCTACTTTAAAGTCTTGTTCTAACAAAGCTCTTGTTTAGAGAAATTTATAATATTAAAATTTTTTTTTAACTTTTTTTGTGTAGTTTTTATGTTGCCAGTTTTATGTGTGTATAAAAATTTAACAGTTTTGATAAAAGAATATTTGTTTTTTTTTTTAATAAATTGATAATACTAAACCTATGAGTGTAGTAAAATTTCAAAGAGCTTAACTAACCCTACTCAATTATAGAAAGAAGCTTTAGTTATCTAGTAAATCTTGAGATTTTTTACTTATTTATTAATACGAGTACGTTACCGGTTAGGTACAAAAAGTTTTAGATCAAACAACAAAATAATAAACAAAAAAATTTTACAACAAATAAATACATGTATTCCTTGTTTTTGATTTTTACTATAAGTGTTAATAACACTAGTCAACAAGGTTTTAAAAGTTAAAAAAGAAAAAAGTAGTCAGGGTATTGGGACCTGTCCCGCACCCAGAAAACAGATTCGTGCTGACAGCCGAATAATTTTGCAGCAACCGAATTTTTCAGTTATGACTACCAAATTGTTATTGAGGCAACCGAAATACTGTTGTTACAATTAAATTACTCATGTCACAATTAGTTTTCTGTTGTCACTACCGAAAAATTCGGTCACCACAAGCGAATTATTCGATTGGCTACAAATTCGTTTTGAATCTGTTTTCTTTGTGCGCGTTAGGTGAAAACTGCACCGGTTTCGAAAACATATATCACGAGATAGGTGAGGACCGGTTAATAAAGTACCTACCACGTGACCGGCTTAAATTTTGGGATAAGTAGTGTGTCATGTTCTTTTACACCAGTCCTATGACATGTCACAGAGAGCAATTGACCCCCCCCCCCCCCCCCCCCCTTAGGACAAGCCCATGCTAGAGGGACCGGTCCTATTCATTTCAAAAAAACCGGTCTCTGACCGGTCCCTATCACAATGTACCGGTCACGTGACGTGTCCTGAAATAGGTCCTTTTTTCCGCAGGCCCCCTAACTTTTATTTGGTATTAAGGCCCCCTTTAGATTGGAATTTGTTTGTTAGTTCGCAGTGGTTAATAGAATAATATTATAGGTTGGATAATATCAGAGAGGACAACCTTTGGCCCCCAAGCATTTTTATTCTTATGTGAAAATATCAGAAAGACCAACTTTTGGGCCACTTTTGGGCGGCCCGCCTACATTAATTTTTAATGATTTAATGGAGCCAAAAACCATTATTTGTGTAAAATCAACCTTTACTTCCTTGGCTTATTACAAAATATAGTATATTTGAAAACATCAGAGAAACCAAACATTTGGCCATCGTACTGTTTTTGTTAAGACTCAAGGGGCCCAAATGTTGTTTTTTGCAAACAACCTGCTGGCGAACTATATAATGGTATGGATTGAAAAATATCAGAAAACGCCAACCTTTGGCCCCCTTAAATCTTTTTTTATTTATAAAAAAAACTATTAAAATAATTAAATACTGAAAAGATCAGGTCCTTTTTGTATGAATAGATCGGAAAATATATTTCATTTAATCAACTACGTTCAAAAGAAATTCATTGCGACAACCAAATTTTTTGCCAACCAAATCGTTTGTTTGTTTGTGGTAACAGAAATTCGGTTAGTACAACAGAAATTCGGTTAATACAACAGAACTTCGGTTGAAACTTAATATTTCTATTGTAGCAGAAAAATATTTGGTTGGGACAACTAAACAATTCGGTTGCTGCAACCAAAATATTCAGTTGACAGGAAATTCGGGTATGACGATGAATCTGCTTTTTCTATGTATGGGAGCAAAGTCCAAATGTAGTCTGCTTTTGAAAATTCACATGGACGGCCGGACATTGTTAAATTGAATCAGGAAGTGATTCTCAAACGATTGATATACCGCAAGATAGGTCTCCGACCAATATTATTCAAAAAACTATATTTTATATATATATATATAATTTTATGTAGAATTCTAATCTGTAAAATTAATTAAAAATTTTAAACTATTTCTTCGCAATATTGAGCCGTAAAGAATTTTTTCCGGCGTTAGGGGTCAAAACAAAATGAGAGGCCTATACTACAGAAAAGCAATGCGATTGATTTTGTTTGACTTCAGAGTCGAGTTATGGAAGCCACCAAAATACTTTAAAAAGGTTTAAGTAGAAGAAGTCTATGACATTTTTGTTGAGTAGTGTTATTTTAAATTCATTTTAGGAAAAAGTGTTTAGAATGAATTCTTTAAATTTCTCTCTCCAATGTGCCATTAATTCTAATCTGCCCTGTTCAATAACAGCAGTGCAATATAGAACATAAATCGTAACTACATTTACCCAATTTTTCATTAAAATTTAGTAGAAAATAGAAATTTATGATGAAAGATTTTCATTTTTTATTAGAATTCTAAAAAATGAAATATTGTTTGCATTCATTTTTCTTGTGTGTTCTTTATAATTTATTAGAATTTTATGATGAATCATAAAATTTTACAGATTTTTTTTTATGCTTTATTATTAAATAATATATAAAAAAACAGGCAAACAAAAAACAGAGCTGCATTTAATAGAAATACTCAAAAAGTTATAAAAATTGGTATTGCACCTGGTGCAATTTAGAAAATATTGAATTTAATGCATCAAATAGAAATTTTTACCACTATCATCACTAGTATATACTCTACTATCACTATGACTTTAGCTACTTTATTACAATAGCAACAACTTGCAATTTATATAACGCAGTACTACAACATCCAAATCGACATCAGCATCAACATCAACAAAAACAACAATAACATCATCAAGAAATACCATTAACATCAAGCGCACTTGTAACATGACTCTCAAATGTTTATTAAATTGTTGTACATGTGTGTCTGTATATGTGTTCGTACATGTATGGGAGGACGTGTATGTCTGTTGTCCTTCTGTTTTGTTTTACACTGTGTAACAAGTTTTTTAACATCGTCGTTAGTGAAATGAATGCATAATATTGCTAAAATGAAACCGACGTAGGAAAGATATTTGGAATTTCTATTACATGAAGATCTAAGAGGTGTGCTCGCACTCATAACAACTTTTGAAACGCTGGATCTGTTTTACGAATTTTAACTCTAAACTGCTGAAGAGAATGGCCAAGAATTTAATAATTTGGGTAAATATGAGCAACCTGAAGAATCAATATTTTTTATCTAACTGATGGTACACACAGGGAAAATTTTGATCAGTTTTCAACTAAAATACAGTTTCTATGACTGAAATGGGTTGATACAATTGAATATTGGTATACATTTTTTTTTTTGGTTGGAACACCCAAATTGTTGAATCTTCACATTTGAATATGCTTACCGAATTTATTGTTTGATAATTTATTTTTTTGTCTGTTATTTTCATTTTACAATGGAGTTATTGGGGTTAAAATTTTTTGTTGCACTGTGTTATGTATGTTCTGTTTTTCATCATCATCATCAGCATCCAACTTCGATTGTACTACGTATATGATGTATGGTTTTGATGGATGTCCATTTAAATGGAATATCCCAATGCATAGTTAATGTAAAAATCTACTAATTCGATGTGTACAGGTACCTCTGTTTGGTAAAGTTTGTTAAGTAAATATGTTTAGGAGTTAGTAAATGAATTCTACTGACGTATGGGTGTATTGTGCTAATTCGATTCTTTAGATACTAAATTTTTTTATTAAATTGCAGCTGGCATATTTTAGAGGTTTTTCTTTGTCTGCACGCAGAGGAAAAAAAACATGGTTGGGGCAATTGTATTCCAACAGCATAATATATTTTTGAGATTATCGATTTGGACAACAGATGGCATAACTATCACATGTGGTTTGTGTCAATAATAACAAATATGGTATTTTGGAGGGTAAACATCTGTCATTATAATTCAGTATTCGATATACGACAAAGTGTAAACACTCATTTTTTTTCAAACGCCAATAATAATGTTTAATTTTGTGCCTAAAAAGAAGTTTTTCGGGAAAGTCTAAAAACCTTCTTTCATTTAAAGAAAACGGCTACTGAAACTTATCGATTGTTGGTAGAAGCTTAAGGTCAACATGCACCAACTCAAAAAACTTGTGAACGATAATTTGCGTGATTCAAAAGGAGAAGCCTGGTCAACCGAAAAAGTTTGAGGATGAGGAATTGGAAGCATTACTCGACGAAGATTGTTGTCAAACGCAAGAAGAACTTGCATTACGTTTAAAAGCATTGAGATTCATTCAAAAGCAAGAAAATTGGTCCCATATGAATTGAAGCCGACAGACATTGAAAGTCGATTTTGTATGTTGGCAATGCTGCTTGAACGCTACAAAATGAAGTAATTTTTGCATCATATTGTTACTGGTGATGAAAAATGGATACATTACGATAAACCCAAGCCCTTAAAGTCATATGTAAAGTAAGGCCAACTAGCCAAATCAATGCCCAAGCCGAATATACATGGCGCCAAGGTAATGCTCTGCATTTGGTGGGTGTTTTGTGTTATGAGCTGCTGAAATCGTGTCAGACGATCACAAAGGACCTGTACCGAACACAATTGATTCGTTTGAAGAGAGCAATCAACGAAAAACTACCAGACACGAGGCTATAATCTTCCATCATAACAACGCTTGACCACATTTTGCAAGACCGATTAAACTATTTGGATAACAGTGGATGGGAAGTGTTGGCTCACTCGCCTTATAGCTCAGACCGTGACCCTTCTGACTACCATTTACTCGATCGATGCAGAACACCCTTACTGCAATATGCTTTATTTCAGAACAGGGTATCAGAAATTAGCTTGATTCATTCTTTACCTCAAAACCGTAGCAGTTCTTTGAGCGCTACCAGCTAACGATGGACAATACTTTGAATAATGTATCAATTCGTTTTATTATAATAAATGCATTTTTCAAGCAAAAAAAATCGACAATAATTACTTGTATACCCAATAAGTAAATTTCATCTAAACTCAATAATAAATGAAGCAACTGTATGTTAGCATAAATAACTTTTTCCATTGATTTGTGAATTAAATAGAGAAATTTATAACTGACACTTTCAAGGGCACGAAGAATGTTGATGAAGATCGTAGCGGACCAGAAAATGCATTGCATTTAGCTTGTGTCTAATAACTTTTTCTGTGTATTTTCCATGATTACTAAATCTAAAAATAACAAAATTATTTCATTTAAAAATAAATATTCTATGATCTCGAAGCAGACTAAAAATACATTTTCATACATATAAGTATTAAAAAAATCAACTATAAAATAAAAATTTCACTATGTTATCATATTATGATAAGAAAATAACCATAATATTACTATAATATGGTCGCTACAGTTATATTATGATTCGAAACTATGAAAAAGTTCTTTAAATTTAAGAATATTTCTTTTTAGAAATGTTTTCCTAAAGAAAAAATTTAAGGAGTTTTTCAAGAAAACTCCTATGATTCTATGGACTTTCTTAAAGAAAAATTATTTAATTCTAAGGACTTTTTTTAATAAAATACAAAGATTCTACACTCTAAAAAAAAAAGTTAGTAGAGAAATTTGTAAACGGTTTTCTATTTACTATTTTCATACTGATTTTTAGTAAAAAAAATATTTTTTAGCAAATCTTTTTGCTATTTCCATTTTACAAATTACAGAATTTTTACAGAATATTTACAAATTTTTGTTGCTAATTTTAGACATCATTATACAAATTTTTGAAAACCGATTTGATAAAATTAGCAGAAAAATTAACTAATTTTAAAAAAGTGGATATTGAAGGAAATGTTATTTCTACTTAAAACTTACACCTACAAACTTAAATTACCTTTAAATGTTACATAGATTACAAAAAGCGATCGGAAGTGAATATACCGACTTATGTCTAAAAATAGGACATGCACATAAAATAGCACTAAACAGTTTTTAGTTCTAAAACTCAGCCCTAAAAACAATTTAAAATTGATCTTAAAAGTAAAAAAAAAAAAAAAAAATTGACTAAAACATTTTGCAAACCTGAAATTACCAAATTAAAACAAATTGATAAATTTGTTTATGTTTTAACAATTGTTAAGCCTTTTATTAATTTGGTTTTTTAATAATAAAAAAAATTTTTGATGCTCGATAAAAAAAATAAATTTGAAATTTTGTACTAATATTAACAATATTTAGTAATATTTTGCTGATTTTAGCAAACAGATTTTAAATTCCACTTTTCAAAAAGTGTATTAAAATTTAGTAACGGCAGCTAATTTTTTCTACAAATTTCATTGTACTACACGTCAGCAGACATGTGTTGCTAAGATTACCAAAAAAATACCACTGGGCTCAAATTAGCAAAATTTCCCGTAAATACAGCAAAATTTTCAGTTGCTATTACGGACTTTTTTTGGTGAGTGTGGGGACTTTTTTTATAGTACAATTCTTAGATTCTAAGAACATTTTTAAGATTTTTTTTAAATAGTCCCTGGAGCCTCAGAATTTTTCTTTTAGAATCCAAGAATATTTCTGCTACAAAAAGTCCTTAGAATCAAAGTATTTTTCGTGATGAAAAGTCCTCATAATTTAAGAATTTTTTATTCAAAGAACGGCCTTAACAATTATATTTATTTTTGAAGAATTTATGAATTTTGCAGAATCTGAGAATTTCACTTTAACAAAAGTCCATAGAATATAAAAATGTTTCTATCCGAAAAATTTCTAAAAATCTAGTATTTTTGTATAAAAGCATTTTCGTACTTTTGGGTTCTACAAACTTTTTCTTAAAAAAAATTATTTTTAATGATAATCTGAGTATATTTTCCACAACAAAGTCGTTACTTTATAATAAATTTATAAACAAACATATTTTTTTTTTGAAAAGAATTAAAAAATTAAAAATCTATATATACAATTTTTTGATAATGAATATTTTCGACAATAAATTGATTAGTGTAAATAACAATGTTACATGTAAAAGGCATATTCGAAAATAAAACCCCCCAGGTGAAAATCACCATATATTATAATTTTTGCATGGGTGACTGAACTAATACAACCTTTTTTTTTGTTTTGAAAACAAGACACTATTATGACAGTAAATGTCAAATTCATGTTTTATTTAATTGATAATTATTCATTGATTGTTATCAGCATATTATAGTTCCATAATTATCATATTTCACTCATAGTCGGAATTTTTGTTACCACAGTATGGTTACAGTCTAACATGTTATAAAATAGAAAGTGGCCATCATGAAATAATAAGATAATAAGGTTGCTTGAAAAGTTCCTGCGCTCGAAATGAAAGAATACTGTTTTTGTTACGAAATATATTTTTTTATTCAATATAATCTCCTAGAAGCTCAATACACTTGTTCCAATGATCTTCCAATAATTTTATCCCATCCTTATAATGGTTTTCCGGAAGCTCTGCAAAATAACCGTCTACGGCTGATTTTTGTCTTCTTTAAACCAGGTCTTTTATCACGAATTTTTTCATCCAGCTGATCCAAAAGGCTGCAATGATATTCAGAGTTAATTGTTTTACCTTTCTGAAGATAATCAATCAACAAAATTCCTTTTGCATCCCAAAAAACTGATGCCACAACCTTCTTTGCTGATCGTTGTGACTTCACCTGCTTTGGAGCTAAACAACCAGCTTCAGTCCACTGTAAACGTTCTTGTTTCAATTTAGGATCATGGTGGTAGATCCAAGTCTCATCCATAGTTATAAAACGACGCAAGAAGTCGGTTTTATTCGGCTTAAAACGCTCCAAATTACGCTGAGAAATTTGTTTTCGATTCAGTTTTTGTTGAATTGTTAATGTGTGCGGCACTAACTTTCCAAACAGTTTTTTCATACGTAATTCTTCATGTAATATATGGAATACTGGTTCGTCTGAGATGCCTATGGCATTAACAATTTCACGCTCAGTCAAATTTGGATCTTCACTAATCATATTATGTACCTGCTCAATGATTTCTGCTGTGGTTGCAGTTTTTGGTCGTCCTTCGCGTGGATCGTCTTTAAGGCTGGTACGACCACATTTAAATTCACCAGCCCAAAGTTCAACGGTGCGTTTTGAAGGTGAGGACTCCTTATACACTTCTATCAATTGTTCATAAATTTCCTTTGCTTTTAAATCCTTCAAATGAAAGAATCTAATGACTGCACGATATTAAATTTTTTCCATATTAAAAAAAATCAATGACACGTCAACTTCAAATGGCTTGTAAACAAAGAAAGAATTGACAGAATGACTTGCAACTTTGCATGTGTTCTCAGGACAGTTATACCAACTTGAGAACAAAAAAAGTTTGGAGCTAGCAGTGCCATCTCTTAGTGAGCGCAGGAACTTTTCAACCAACCTGTACTAATAATAGTAGCGATCATACTGATGGTTAAAACCTATTTGTAAACCAATAACTTGATTGGGACAACCATACGCGAGTGCAGTAAGCATAATTTAGTAGCAGTAATCATGTTGCAACCATGTTTTTTTTTTGGCTTGCAGATAGGTTTAGAAAATCGGTCACCAATATGCGACTATTTACTTAAGAGTTCTAATAATACATTTTTCTTGTTCATAAAGTCAAATGCTCAAAGTTAAAAACTCTATTTTATTCCCACATAGAATCATTTGGGTAATAAAGATTGTCTAGCTTGTGTTTTATATACACTTAAAATATTATTTTGTTAAAAATAATATAAAATACATATTAAATTAATCGAAAATACAATCAAAAAGAGGACTACTGATTTTTCATTATATTCAGCCCATTTTGTTGTTTATTTTCAATCATTATTTAATAACCGACAAAAGTAGTAAAAACAATCGAAAGTTGTTTAAAATAACCATCAATTTTTAACTGACAAAACGTAGAAAAAACGATTTTTGTGGTTTGTTCTTCATATTGAAATTTTTTTTTATTTGTATGTAATTTTATAAAACACAAACACACAGATATATATATTTTTATTTTCTATGTGTGTATGTATATTTGAATAATTTCTTGTAATAAAAATAAAAAGGAATATGAATTTCTATTTTTAGAAACAGAAAACATAAAATTAGACATTTAACAGAACCTATCAACTCCTACTGAATGTCTGTAAATTGTTATACTTTGGTTTTTGAATGACTGATGCAAATAGTTAAAATATATATTTCTATAAATTTTAATTGATTCTTCATTTGAAAACAAACTCTGCGTATTACTTTTTTAATTAAACTACAGTCGGTTTGATGCCCCGTAGAACCCCCCGTCGCTAAGCCATAAGGACAGACCCAAGTTGAAGCAATGTAAAAAAGTCATCTACAAATTAAATAATATTAACTCAATTCCATACAGCTATTCCCCTATAAAAATCTTAAGCTGTTTTTGTAAACAATTTTTGAAACTCTGTATGATTTAATAAAGAAACAAATTATTGAAAATATTTGCTAAAGTTCATATAAAAAAAAATCAGGCCTTCTGAAATATTACTGTATAAAAAAAGTTAATTTAAATATAGATTATAATTTATTATTATATTTTTAAATAATATTTTGACAACATTACATTCCAATAATTTTTCCAAATTTTAACTAACTCTTATTGTACAACAGCACGTATGAGTTATTTTTTATTTGACAATCAAAAGAAATAAAAAATAATTATACGCCCTAGGGACTATCTTAAAGAAATATGTAACATTGCAATACAAATAATTTATCTTCCACAATTTTTTTTACTAAATGAACAACCAATTAAAAACAATTTTTAATTTAAAGTTTATTTATTGATTAACAAAAAAAAGTAAAAAATATGTACTATTATTTATTCGGTGGTAATTCGAGTATCAAAGAATACAAAATGCATACATATGCATTGATGCATGTTATTGCAAGCATATGCTCATATATACAGATGTTTGCTAACAAACGCCCATATATTTTATTTGTAAATTGTTGCTAACATTGCTACAACAAAAAAACTGTGTCTTTAGTTGTAGAATAGTTAAATGATAAAGAAACTAAAAGAAGACAACAACGACAACAAAATTATTGCAAACATACATACACATTAATCTAATGCTACAAAGTATGTTCAATAAAATAAGAATATACACAAAATACTTCAAACACATTAGGAGTATAACTTTATTTTGTGATAAGTACAGTATTGATAATGAAAATCTTTGTTTTGGATCTTTTTAGAGAGAGAAAACCATAAAGCAGCGTGGTCAAATTATTAAATAAAACACTTTCTAGCGTTTTCTCAGAACATTCTCTTAATAATCCTTAACAATTGAATACATAATATGACTCAAACGATCGGAAAAGTTTAGGTTAACTTAATATATTTAACAATTATGTTAAGACCGTAGCAAATTTATTAAAATTGTTTCTAATAAAATTTCACTGGACTTGAGACGATAGCCTCTGCAGCTAGCGCTCCTTTAATTATTAAGTCTTAGAATTTATTCGTAAAATTAAATTAAATAAAATAAATAAAAATTTTTTGGGAAATCCGGATTACTAAGATTTCATTAAATTGAATATACATTTTCCTGTCTATAAAAGAAACCACAAAGTAAGTAAAAACAAATGATTTGTTCATTTGTTTAACTTAAAAGAAAGTAAATATGATTGCAATTTCACTTGATAAAAAAAATATCTGTTGATGTTTTGTCAGTACCTGCAGTAAGCATTAAGATTAAAAATAATTATATTCAGTCAAAAATTGTTTTAAAAAAATTCTTAAAATCTCAAAAAGTTTTTTATATATAAAAAAACGTAATAATTGCACATGTGCAATTGAAATGGATGTGAAAAAATTGTTGAACTTTATAAAATTCATTAAATTTGAAAAAATCGTTAGTTTCAAAAAATCATGAAATTCAAAAAAAAAAAACATCCAAAAATAAAAAACAGCTAAAATTAAAAAAACCGCTAAAATAAAAAAAAACCGCTAAATTTAAAAATGATAGCCATATTTAAATACAATGCCGCCTCGCTTAACGCAACTCCTCGATTATTGTTGACTTAGTTAACGCAACTTTTCAAAAAAAAATAAAAAATTACCTCAGTTATCGCAACTTTCCTCCCAAAAAAATTAGTTTGTGTTTTTTATTTATATAAAACTAAATACAACAAAAAAGTGATATTCTTAATATACTTGATAGAGGCATTCCTGCAAAATTGATTTGTGATAAATATAAAGTGTACAAATCAACAATAACAAGAATTAAAAATATGAAGCTACATTGACGAGATCTATTATGATGACATTACTCCAGCGTTTCCTAAAATTTAATATCAGAATGCTATTGATTATTTTAACATTTATCTTCAATGTGCCGAGGAAAATAGAATAGCCATTATGTGTCTCCAAAATTATCGTCAAATTGCAGTACAGAAAAATATTTCATGCAATAAAACACAGTCAAAAATTTCCAACTTTTTAAATTTATATTTTTACTATTAAGTTTACAAATTCAATTTGTACATCCGTTGTACATTAGAATGTGTATTTTTTATTTATTATTTGTGTTATTTATGTTATTTAAAAAAAAATAAAATTTATTTTAAAAATAAATGATTTAAATGTGTTATAAAATTTCTTTTTTTAATTTAAACCGTAAAAAATAGAGACTCGCTTATCGCAACAACCTCAATTTTCGCAACTTCAAAATTTCTTTTAGTTGCGTTAAGCGAGGTTACACTATGTATGTTGCTAATTTTCACAATAAAATCACAATTACCTATCTGTGAAAAAATACAAAAAATGCTAAGATAAAATTTGAAAAGCGATTACGTTTTAAATTTTATTTTTTTATTTTATATATTTTTTTTATTATGGCGATTTTTCAATTTAGGTGATTTTTTTATTTGATTTTGAGCTTTTTACATATTAACGATTTTGTTTTTCAATGTTAGCGTTTTTTTGTTCCTTTTCAATTTTAATTTTAATTTTTGGTAATATTTTTAATTTTTTTAAAATATTCCTAAATTTTTGACGAACTTAGGCGATTTAAAAAAAAAAAATAACTGACGATTGTTTAAATTTTAATGTTTCTTGTTCATTTTGCTTTTTTTCGCATACGTCACTTTTTTAATTTTAACAAATTTTTCAATGTTAATCATTTTTGGATTTAAGTGATTCTTTTAATTTTGAAGTTTTTTTAATTTAGGCGGTTATTTAATTTTAGCGATTTTTTTTTAATTTCAGCGGGTTTTTCATATTTCGTAATTTTTTTAATACTTGTATTTTAGCGATTTCTTGCAAACTTTAGCGAACTTTTTGTATTTTGTTTTTGTTTTTTTTTTAATGTTTGTTTTAATTTTTGTTTACATTTTTGACGATTTTTTTCATTTTACCTTTTATAATTTTTTTTCTGATTTTAAAGAGTTTTTCTTTTAGATTTTAGTTTTTTTATCTTTTTTTTTATTTTTAAGATTAACGTTTTCTTTTTTTGTTTGTCAATTGTGGCAATTCTTTTAGATTGACGACTTTATTTTTATTTTTTTGGAAATTATAAATTTATGTTTTTCAATTTTTTTTTTTTTTTTAATTTTAGTGACTTCCATTTTACTAATTGACTGGAGATATTTCTTTAATTTAGCCAGGTTTTCAATTTTAGTGATTTTTTTAATTTCAGCGGGTTTTTCATATTAGTAATTTTTTAATATTTCAGCGTTTTCTTGTAAACTTAAGCGGATTTTTTGTATTATTATTTTTTGCAATATTTGTTTTAATTTTTGACGCTTTTTTCAATTTGTTTTTGATTCTATAAAGGATCCCTTTTAGATTTTAGTTTTTTTTTTAATCTTTTATTAATTTTGCCATTTTTGAGATTAACGTTTTCTTTTTTTTAATTTTAGTGTCTTCCATTTTACTAATTACTAGTTTTTAAATTTTAGATTTTGTCTAAATTTAGTTTTGTTTTTAATTTTTGTGTTGTTTTCAGTTGGCTATTTATTTTTTTTTTTTTTAGTTTAAGCAGTTTTTACTTTGGCGATTTTTCACACTTTAGCTTCTTTTTCATCCAAATTTTTTTTATTATTTGGAGATTTTTAAATTTTGCCGTTTTTTCAAATTAAAGATTTTTTTATGTTTTGGCGACTTTTTTAATCATTAAAATTCGGCGAATTTGTTTTTTTTAATTTTAGCGTTTTTTCACCTTAAGCTATTTTTCGCATCAAACTATTTTTTCCACTTCTAGTGTTTTTTTACTTGGTATTGATTTTCTAATTTCAGTGATTTTTCAGTTTTGCTGTTTTTGTTTAAACTAAAATACTAAAAATAAAGGGTGGTCCAACCATAATGCACGATGTTAATTGTGAGTGATACCTTAACGTCAAGTTTTTGCACAACTTAATTTGACATTTCAAATTCAACCATGAAGAATTGAACAGCGCGTTAAGATTGTTGAAGTCTTTTACAAAAATGCGCGTTCAAATTAAAATGCATTTCGTGAACTTCAGTCGGGAGAATTGTGCGCAACTTTCAACAAACTGGGTCTGTAAGAAATGTGAAATTACCTATGCATGCTCGCCCAGTTCGTTCTGCGGAAAACATTGCTGTTGTTCGCGATAGTGGGACAGAAGAGCCGTCAACCTCGATTCGTCGTCGGTGTTCGCTATCGCGAGATGATAACGGACTTCTTGTGGCCAGAAATTGGGGATATGAACCTGGACGATATGTGGTGCCAACAGGATGGTGCCTCTTGCCAACGAAACAATAGCTCTTCTGCGCGAGAAATTCAATGGCCGTGTTATTTCACGTCGTGGCGATGTTAATTGGCCACCACGCTCATGTGACTTGACACCGTTGGACTTCTTTCTTTGGGGTTATTTAAAATAAAAAGTGTACGTCAATAAGACAAAAACAATTCAAGAGCTAAAGGATAAGATAATTCGGTACATTAACGACATTGAACCTCAATTATGTCTCAGAGTCATTGAAAATATGGACCATCAGATAGATGTATGCCACCGAAGCCGTGTCAAGCAATTGTCCGTATGTTTGTTTCACGCATAATTGTCATGGATCTTTCTATCATAATGAAAAATATTAAAATAATTCTCTGAAAACTTTTTGTTTTATTCACAATTATCGTAACATCGTGTATTATGTTGGACCACTCTTTATATATTTTTTTTTAATTCTAAAGAATTTTTTTTTTTTAATTTCTATCACTTGTCTAATTTAAGCGTTTTTTAATCTTTGTGATTATTTTTCCATTTTTTTTTTTTATTTTGGTTATTGTTTTTTCAATTATGTAATTTCTTTCTTTAATTTTAGCGATTTTTCCTGATATTAGCGATGTATTTAAATGTGTATAATTTTTGACTAGCGATTTGTTCCCATTCCAAAGAATTTTTCCTAATTTTCCTATACTATAAAATTTTGTAATTATTTTAAGATGGTGATTTGTTTTTAAAAAATTTACAGATTTTTAGTGACTTTCTCAAACTTAGAAATATTTTAAAAATTCAGCTATTTTTTTTTTTAAATATTTTTTTAGCATTTTTAGCCATTTCTGATAAAAATGATTTAATGGAAATTTGAAAAAAAAATTATTGATTTTTGATAAAAATGTTAAAAGTTATTTCCCTAATACACAATTTACAAAAAACTGAATACAACAAGCAAATGGGGTTTTGCAAATGCATATAAATCCCTCAAGCAACTATGATAAAATATATTTGCATATATTTGTATGTATGCATACACTCACAAACATTTACATTTATATGTACGTATGAGAAGATGTGAGTGTAGTTGCGTTTTATTTAAGCTTATTCCGAACTTGGCCACAAAAGCAAATAAACTGGTTTTCTATGTTTGAAAATTTAACTAAAATTCTAACCAAACTTAAAATTGAAAGGAAGAAAAAAAAACAGTTTAAGTTCTTTTATTTATTTTTTTTTTTGTTCTATTTTATGGCAAAAACAGAATAAATAATATTGGTTTTCTATTATTTCATTTAAAAAGAATATTGGATTAAGGCAAATATTTTATAATAGATTAAGAAAATATTTATATTCTTTGAATGTGTGGTAATAACAATTCTATTGAAAATTTACTAAATGTCCTACTTCTAAAATGATTTTGCCTTTAAAAAGTCCTACAGTGCAGTGAGGATTTGAGGCCTTCAATGGGATACTTAACTGAGCACTGTGGTCTCAGACACCACACGCAGAGAAAAAACATGGTTGGGACAATCATATTCGAAGAGCAACATATATTTTTGGGTTTATGGTTGTACCAACCATAATCGTACTATAATATGGTTATCATATTATGATAATACAATAACCATAATTTTACCATAATATCCGTACAGTCATATGATGATTCAAAAATTACCATATTATGATTCTAAATATGCATGTAATCATAGTATGCTCAAAATGTTGTTATATTATGGTCCCCACAACTGTGTATATTATGATTTTATAATCATATTATGATTCTATAATTAATTAATTTATAATTAATATAAAATCTCAGCATTAAATAATATATGATTGTTTTTAAGACATGAACAAATTGACTGAACTGATAAAATGTTGGTTTTTTTGAAAACAAGACAATATTATGACTGTAAATGTTAAAGTCATATTTTATTTGATGTATAATTATTTATTGATTGTTGCCAGCATTTTGTGGTTGCATAATAATCATATTTTTGTCATAGTCAGAGTTTTTGTTACCACAGTATGGTTACAGCCAATCATGTTATAAAATAGAAGGTGGCAATCATAAAATAGTAAAATATTTACTATAACAATGATGGTAGCGACCATGTTGATAGTTAGAAAACCAATAACATGGTTGTGACAACCATAGCCGATTGCAGCAAGCACAATAATGTAGCAGTGATCATGTTGCAACCATGTTTTTTCTCTGCGTGCAGAGGCAAAAGCAGGGTCAATCTGACGCTAATGTTTGTAGATCTTATAAGTTGGTGTCGGAGAAGTCAGAACATGCTGTCTGCAAATGCCCTAGATGTTGTTTTAGGAGACTTAGGTCGCTGATTCATGTCGCTTTCAGACATTTCGAATACTTTGTCGAACAGGATGATGGACGTTATTAGGAGCTTTAATCTTTAGTGGAATTCTAATAACCTAAGGTGGTCGTGATGCATAGTGCCACTTTAAAATAGGGAACATTTTTAAAAAAAACTTAATTCAATTTTGGCGGGATTAAGCTCAAATGAATTTTATTCTTGCGAAGTTCTACCAGAAACAGAATTATCGCATGTTACAGTTTTATTGATAAAACCTCTAGCTACTTATTACCTTTGCACACATTAACTCTATCCTTAGCTAAACAATTTTAGCTGCAAAATTCCTGGCCAAGCATACTTGCGTGTGGTGGTCCAAGTGTTAATGTAGGATTTTATTTATTACTTAATCTAATAGGTATATATTTTTTTTGTTGCTTTAGTACAAAAACTACCTATTTTTCTACCACAACAACAACATCAACTCAATAATATAAATCTTTCTACATAAGGGCTTGTAATCAATACATATTGTATAAATCTAAAATACGGGTTAGAACATTGTTTATATTGTGTGCATGCTTGAGGAATTTCCAGAGCATATATTTTACATGTAAACTTACATGGCACTTACATACGTACTAGTATAAATTTAAGGAGGAACTTTATTTTAAATTAAACATAATAGAAAATTTTTCTGGTAGAAATCTACTAAAAATAGTTATAAGCAACAAGTGATAACTGCACTCAAAAAAAAAGACATGAACTAAAAATGAATCTAAAATTTCCTTAAAAATTGTTTTTAAATTTTCCTCAATTTAAGTAAAATTTTATTAAAACTTAGAAAAATTTCCTTTAAAATAGTTTCAAAATTTTCTTTAATTTAAGTAAAATTTTATAAAAACTTAAAAAAATTTCTTCAAATAAATAAAAATTCCTATGTTTGGTTAAAAACGAAATATATTATATACTCAGAAATAGTTCAGACTTTTCTTAAGTAATATTTCTTGATTTTAGGAAAAAAGCAAGTTTATTAAATAATAATTTATCAATTTTTAAGAAAAACATTTCAGTTTTAAGAAATTCGCATACTTAAATGTAACAAACCTAATTTTAGTTAAAAAAAAGAAAATAAATTATAATTTACTCCCATTTAGTTCAAAAAATGTGTCTAACTTAAAATGAACAAGTACTTGAACTTAATTAATGTGTCTTAATTTTTTTTTTTTGCGAATAATAAAATGTACTAAATTTTTGAAAGCCATTTCTGAATTTCCATTTTTAAATCTTCCACTTTCTAATTTTTAAGAATTCTTTTCTAAAAATTAGTTCAGGCGATTAAAAACATAAAGTAATAAATTTTTTCTTATGTAATAATAAAAATTTATTTTATTTTAAAAACTGATGAACTATTTTTAGGGAAAATTATCATTCAACTTAGTTCTAATTTTTAAGAATTGTTTTTTAAAAATTAGTTCAGGTGATAAAAATAAAAAGTAATAAATTTTTTCCTATGTAATAATAAAAATTTATTTGATTTTAGAAACTGATGAACTATTTCTAGGAAAAACTTTCATGCAACTTAGTTCAGATAAATTTTAAAAATTTTAATAAAATATTATTTTTGTTTCAAGTAAATGTTATCTAATTTTTGGGAAATAATAACCTTAGGTATAGGATATTTTCAATATTTTTTTTTTTCAAAAACAAACTTAAAACAAAACTTGTTAGTTTTCCTAATTTTAGAGAAAAGAATATTAATAATTGAAACAAATTAAAGTAACCATTTAAAAAAATTATCGTGAATGATTGCAATTTTTGGTTCATGATCATGAGTCAAAAATGACTTACACTCAGCGAAAAAAAGTCAGTAATGGCAACTGAAAATTTTGCTGTTATTACGGGTAATTTTGCTAATTTGAGTACAGCGGTATTTTTTGCTAACCTTAGCAACACATGTCTGCTGACGTGTAGTACAATGAAATGTGTAAAAAAAAATTAGCTGCCGGTACTAAATTTTAGTAAACTTTTTGTAAAATGAAATTTAAAATTTGTTTGCTGAAATCAGCAAAAACAATTTACTTAATATTATTATTATTTTAACGAAGATCAAAAATTATTTATTTTATTTTTTTTCAAAAATATTTTAAACAAATTTAAAAAAAATCAAAGGCTTAAAAATTGTAAAAAAACAAACGAATTTATCATTTTGTTTTAATTTCTTTTTTAAAAAATATTTTAGTAAATTTTATTTTACTTTTAAGGTCAAATTTTTTTTTTTCAGGGCTGATTTTTAGAACTTAAAAACATTTTAGTGTTATTTAAATTTTTAGACATGAGTCGGTATATTCACTTCCGATCCCTCAATATATGTAACATTTAAAGGCAATTTAAGTTTGTAGGAGCAAATTTTAATTAGAAATAACATTTTCTTCAATATCCACTTTTTTAAAATTAGTAAATTTTTTCGCTAATTTTAGCAAATCGGTTTTCAAAAATTTGTAAAATAATTTCTGAATTTAGCAACACAAATTTGTAAATATTCTGTAAAAATTTTGTAATTTACAAAGTGTAAATAGCAAAAATATTTGTTTAATAATAATTTTTTTACTAAAAATCAGTACAAAAATAGTAAAGTGGGATTGAAAACCTTTTTTCTACTAACTTCTCTTTTAATGTACGTGGCCATCTCTAATCTTAACAGTCTTAAATATTGAACTTAAAATAGCTTAAAATATATTTTAAAATTTGGGTAAAAAATTTCGAATTTGCATATTTGATACATTACATTACATAATGGCTTCCCTATAATTGACGTTGGGCTTATAAAACTTTCTATTTATCGAAGGCACTAAAACTATTATTTTACTTAATAAAAAAGTTTAAAATGTGCATGTGTCAATTAATGTTTAAGCTAGAAAATGCCATAAAATAAACTTATGACCTCTTCCATTTCAAATATTAACAAGAAATGTAACTGTGATATTTTGTATTTTTGCAACAATTTCCTTAAATTAGTTAATCTAAGAAGACAAAGGACCCCCAGTGTTCCTTAGCCATAGATACCGTGTGTCACTTAGGTCATCCCTTTTTATAGTCCTCTCAAGCATAACCTTTAATTAACTATGAAAAGGATCTGAGTTTGTAACAATTTATTATGTCTCAGGATATTCTGCAGTACATTTTTATACCCTCCACCATATATGGTGAGGGTATATATCAGTATGTCATTCCGTTTGTAACATGTCGAAATATAGGTCTAATATCCCATAAAGTATATATATTCGTGATCCTTTTGCAATTTTAAGTCGATTTATCGATGTCCGCCTGTCTGTCTGCCTGTTTGTCTGTATGTGTGTTGTAATGACGATCACGACGCAAAGACGCTAGCAGGGGTGCCTATTTTTACCTAGATTATTGTACATCTTCCCGAGCAGTTTGGAATTGAAAATGAGCAAAATCGGTCCAGCGGTTAAAAAGTTATGGGTGAAAATGTGAAGATACCTCTAAATTTTCCATACAAATTAATAGTAGCGACTGGTATATAATATATTTTCTCATACTTTTTTCACCAATCGCTTAGAAATTAATAATATTTTGTACACCTCAAATATTTTTCACCTCAAAAATTTTTTTTCATCTAAAAAATTATTTTCACCTCAAAATTTTTTTCACGTAAAAAATTCGTTTCACCTCCATAATTTTACTTCAAATGTTTTTTACATTGATTGTATCAAAAACAATAGAGAACATTGGTGGAGGGTATTCAAAGATTCGGCACAGCCAAATTTAAGCATTTTTTACTTGTTTTAATTGGTTTACTTTTCTAAAAAAATTTTATTTGTATTTTAAATACATGAGTTTAGTATAATTCAATTTAATTTAAAGACAAAAATGTATAGCAAAAAGCTTGTTAAGAGAAGTGTCCTCACAAAGCGAAAGTCCTCCGAAAGTGGGAAAATACTTCGACAATGAGTATAAAGTACTTTAAAATAGAAATCATAGAAACAGTTTCATATTTATTAGAAAATTTTTATCAAATTTAAGAATAATTTTCACTTAAAAGAAGTGCTATTTAAATTGATGTTAGAAAATATTTTTATATTCTTAGAGGGTTAAGTCCTAGTTTTTAGTAAAAAAAAAACTATTTAATGAACTTAAATAAAATAAATTTTTTCTTAAAACCAAGGAAACATTTCCTAACTAACATTAAAATTTTAGATGATGTATAAACTAATAAGGAAGAAATTTTACTGTTTTCTAATAAAAATTTAAAAATAAAATTTTAAATTAAATTAAAATTTAAAATTATTCTATAATTTAGAAATTTTCACCAACTTTTAAGTAAAATTTATTTCTTAATTTCAAGGAAAATTTTAGTAAATATTGGTAAAAAAAAAAGTGCCTTCGGCTCTGTTTTCATTTCAATTTTTTTCTCAAAATAAATTAATTTTTACTAAATTCTAGTTCATTTTGTTCTTGAGTGTGAACATAAAGATACTGAGACGGGTTAGAGTTAAGGTTAATACAAATACTCTAGAAAACTGAATTTAAAAACAAAATATTAGGAACCCCTTAATATTTTTAATCAGTCTTTAAAATGTAATTTTAGTTTGTTGTGTCTAAAAATTATTCCAAAGATTTGAATTACTGATCGATTTTTTATCCTCTTCAATAACATATAGAACACATTTAAAGAAGCTTGATCGACCTTTCAATGAACACAATAATGTCACTGATACATTTTGAGGCCGCAACTACTACTTCGTTGAATAAAAAATATTTTGACATTTAAACATCACCCTAATCTTTTAATGCGTTGGGACTAACTTTAAGCTTCAACTGCAAGTCTTTTTCCCAAGTTATTGTTAATTTATTTTTAGTATTGTTGTTATATGTTTACTATCCTACTTTTAATTTTGTTGTTATAAGTGCAAAATAAAATTTTGTTTATTACTTTCTAATACTCTCAATAATGTGTCTACATAAACCAGTATGTTTTTTAATTTTTTTTTTTTAGTTTTTCTTTTTTATATGTTGCATCTATATTTAGCTCAAAGAAAATATACTATTGTTTTGTTCAACTTCATGCATGAATGCTTCTATTTGTTATTTAATATATATTTTGACAACAATATGTTAAACAAAATCATTTTTGGTTTTTAACAGAGAATGAAAAACAAATTTGCTTTATTGTATACTATACTAGTGATAGTAGAATTTTTTTTATACATAAAAAAATACAACAGCAAACAATAGAAAAACTGATATTCAAATTTATACAGAGAAATTTGATAACACTATTTTACGGCAATTTTGAGTACTGAATGTTTGTTATTGCAATATGTTTCTTTTTGTTTTTTGGTCTGTTAAATATGAAGCGTAGAGCTCATGTTACAGCAAAGAAATTAAGTTATAATTTAAGAAAATCCATGGATAATATCCAAAGCTAAGGCTAGTTATATTAAACATTATATGTGAATTTTTTTTATAAACTTAAAAATATATACCACTACTGGTCGTATGAGTGTTATTAATTTAATACTTAATTATATCACTCATACGCCTAGTTGTACAGATTTTATGTCTTTTGTCATATATTTTGTTTAATAAAATTGGGCATAAGTTAAGAATTTATCCAAGGATTTGCCTAATACATAACTTGACTTCTTCTTTAAGAGATAAGTTGTCATATAAAAATAATTTTTTTGACGGCTTCTCTTGTTTACGATTGTTTTAAAATCAAAAAAAAAAAAAATTACTTTTGGCAAATTCAAATTATTCTTTAATACAGTTTTACCACTAAATTGGTTAAAAATCAAAAATTATTTCTTATATTGATGCCATCTGTATTGATGTATTGTTCTCGGGTCAAGATATAATGGAAATAGCGTGAAAGCCTCTGAAAAAAAAATAGAAAAGAAAACTACAAAATCTAATCCCTAATTTTCGAGCTCAGCCAATCAAAATACGTTAGAAAAAATTTTGTTACGCTTAGTGCGCAGAAACTTTTTATAATTTTGTTAACTAGTGTAATTGTTTAAGAACAATTTTAGGAAATTTATTTTAAAAACGATTATATGTGGCTTTCCATACCAACTGCCCCTCCCTACTGGAAAAAGTAAATCATATCAATGTCCAACTTTCAGATATTTCTTGTACTATGTGATACGAAAAGGATAGAAAAAAATTTTTTAAATTTTCCAAAAATTGAGCGATTAATTGAACAATTTAGCGTTTCTTTGGTACATTATTTGTAGTAATATAAGGGAATTTAAAAAATATTGGAAATTTCGTTTTACTTGAAATTTAAGCTCTATCAAACAAAGTTTGACGTTCTCTTAAGTATTTTCAACAGGTAAGTGAAAAAAATACGGTGGAAAATGGAAAAGTACCCCTCGTACTGGTTTGTCCAGACAGCTTTGGCTGGCAATCTGATACATATTTATAATAAGTGTTCCATAAATATGGCTTGATTCACTGATAAGTTACATTTTGAAGTTTTTGACAGAAGCGTGCTAAAATAGATTCTCAAAATGGGGAAAAGTACCGCATTAAATGACCGGCTCAAGCCGGTTTCCTACACAGAGAAAACCGATTCATCAATAAAAATTACAAGAAATTATTCAAATATAGATACACACATAGAAAATAAAAATATATATGTACATCTGTATGTGTTGTGTTTTGTAAAATTACATCCAAATAAAAAAAAAATCAATTTGAAAAACAAACCAGAAAAATAGTTTTTTTTTCTACGTTTTGTCAGTTAAAAATTGATGGTTGTTTTAAACGATTCGATTGTTTTTACTACTTTTGTCGATTATTAAACAATGATTGAAAATAATCAACAAAATGGGCTGAATATAATGAAAAATCTTTAGTTATCTTTTTGATTGTATTTTCGATTAATTTAATATGTATTTTAAGTTGTTTTTAACAAAATTATATTGTGAGTGTATATTTTAAATGCATCAGGAATGCAGTCAAACTATACAGTTGACAATTAATTTGGTTGTCTCAATGTATTCTTTTTCTGTGTTGTAAAACACTCAAATCTGAAGATTGAGTGAATCTGGAACACTTAAATTGAGAAAGGAGATGGAGGGAAATGGGGAAACACTAGGTAAGGAACCGAAATGGAATGGAAGGCTAATCTAGTGGCATGGAAACACAACACAAGAAGAACAAAGTATAATGGAATGGTGAACGTGTGGAATTGAAACATAAGAAAAGAGGAACGAAATGAACTGGTTTGGGGGTCGACTGAGGAGTGAAATAAGTTTAATTGAATCATTAGACAGGGGGAACGTAATGAAATAGAACGGGAAACGAGCAGAAATGAAACACTAAACACAGAGAACGAAATGGAAATGAATTAAGTGATACTAATTGAAATTGGAACATTCGATCAGGGGAACGAAATGAAATGGAACGGGGAACGAGCAGAAATGAAACACTAAACACAGCAAACGAAATGGAAATTAATTAAGTGATACTAATTGAAATTGGAACATTCGGTCAGGGTAACGTAATGAAATGGAACGGGGAACGAGCAGAAATGAAACACTAAACACAGCAAACGAAATGGAAATGAATTAAGTGATTCCAATTGAAATTGGAACATTCGATCAGGGAAACGAAATAAAATGGAACGGCAAATGATCAGAATTGAAACACTAAACACAGGGAACGAAATGGAAATGAATTAAATGATACTTTTTGGAATTGAAACATTCGATCAGGGGAACGAAATGAAATGGAACGGGGAATGACTAAAATTGAAACACTAAACACTGCGAACGAAATGGAAATGAATTAAGTAATACTAATTGAAATTGGAACATTTGATCAGGAGAACGAAATGAAATGGAACGGGGAACGAGCAGAAATGAAACACTAAACACAGCAAACGAAATGGAAATGAATTAAGTGATACTGATTGAAATTGGAACATTCGATCAGGGGAACGAAATGAAATGGAACGGGGAACGACTACGATTGAAACACTAAACACTGCGAACGAAATGGAAATGAATTAAGTAATACTAATTGGAACATTCGATCAGCGGAACGAAATGAAATGGAACGGGGAACGACTACAATTGAAACACTAAACACAGCGAACGAAATGGAAATGAATTAAGTGATACTAATCTTTTTGAACATATTTTTTTTTTATGTACATATTCTAGCGATTTTTCTCCATGTTTAAGTTTTTCGAAAACTTATTGTTATTGTTGGTGCATTATTAATGGAATTATTAATTTAAAAGGATTTTTACTAATAAATGAAATTAAATCCTTAACCCATTATCATTAGTTTAAGAAAAATTGTCAATTAGAATTATAAATGCAGTGGTATAAAATCTTCAATTTATTAGTCCTCTTAGTACTTTAGTCCCATGTATGGTAGACATGCATTAATTCAAGATTTTTTTTTTTTTTTTTTGGTAATTTGTAAAAAGTGAAAAAGTCCCTGTCCTAACATTCTACCTCCTTGGGTTAAGAATCAGATAATTAAAATATATTGTTACCGAAATTCCGAAAATTTTTCTGGCCCATTCAATTATACTTAAACATTTTCCCCTTATCTTAATATCAGAAAAAATATGTTTCTATTCCTTTGTTAAAAAAAAACTTGTTCATTATTTTTTGCATTCAAAACAAATTTACCAAAAATGAAATGAAATTCATGCCCTAGCATGTTGATGACAACCTTCTTTGTACTTTGATTCATTAATACTTTTTCTTTGAAAATCTCTACGTTTTCTCACCACTCATTTGCTCATGTTGTAATATACCTTAACACAAATATATAACAAAAAAAAAAACATATGAATGATTTACAAACTGCAACCTGTAACAATCAAGCATAAAAACCAACTGAAAATAATACATGTCAAGGAAACAACTGTATATTGCCAAACCAAATAACATTTAACAAAAAATAAAACCCCAAAAATAAAGGTGAAAATTGTTAACATATATACGCTCACAATATATTTACAGTTAAAGTTAAATGTTTTTTCAAAAAGTAACTCAGTAAAGTTTTTTTTTTCAACTGAATAAACAGTAAAATTACAAAGAAATATATTTTTTAAATTGTTCAATCATTCAATTAAAAAAATAAATAAAAATATTGTATTTCTGCAATTGTTTGCATTTTTAGTAAAAATACTTAACTTTAAAAATACGAAAAAATTGCCCAAAATTAATTTCTTTTCAAAAACATATAATTAAAGAAAATTTTATTAAAAGAAGCAAATAGAAAAATGTGATTTAAAAGTTTTTAAAATTTCACCTCAAAAACGAATTAAAAGAAAGAAAACATTATAAAAACTAGCATCCCAGCAAAACTTGCTATTACCAGGTAAAGGAAAATGAAATAAGAAAGCAAAAGTTGTAAGTATTTACATTGGAGGTAAATGGTTACCCAAAGTAGTCACCATTAATCACTTTTTTAATTAAAGTGAAGAAATTTAGGGGTACTTTTTTTTGTTTGTATGTTTTAAGGCAAAAATATTGTGAGTGTACATACTAAAGGAGTTAAGCAAGAATCTGCATTGTTATTTTTATTGCAAAAAGGCTTGCACAGGAAAGAAAATAGGTATATGGTACAAAGTAATGATTTTGTTCTTCCTTGATTCTTTGAGTAAAGATACAATACGATTGTATGTGTTTCAGAATTCCCATTAATTAAAAATGTCACATCAGCTGATATTAAAAAACATGTAATTTTGTATTCCCCAATATTACAAAAATTATAATTTGTTTATTTATTTGAAAAAGAAAAATGATTCATATTTTTGAACCTGAAAAGAGAAAATCTTACATAACATTCAAATCAAAATTAAAAACTTTACTATAAAACCACACACGGTACGGTGCTAAATTGTTTAATATCTCTAAATTAAAACAATAATTATTACAAATAAATATTTTTGGAGTTGGTGGGAAAAAAGTGGAAAAAGGGTTAACAACTCAGTTTGACATTTGCACTTACATTTACTTCAAAGGGAAATGGAAAAAAATAAAAATATGTTTTTTAATATCCTTGGTTAGTTGATTAGACAAGTAGGGACTGTGAAACAGCATATACAGTAAAAAGCTCATCTTTACGTAATAAATCAATGCAAGGTTAGCTTTCATCAACTTCTTCCCCTAAATTTATTAATTAAATAAGAGTTATGAACAAGCAACAAAGAATGTTGATAAAGGTCATAGCGGCTAATAACTATTTCTGTATATTCCGCATTATTACAAAAATTAGAATTTTTTTATTTATTTGAAAAAGAAAAATTTTCCTGATCTTCAATGGGAACATCTCATATAATTAAATACACCCAGAAAACAGACACGTGCTGACAACCGAATTCATTGTCAATGGTTGAGTTGCAGCAACCGAATTTTTTGGTTGTGACTTCCAAATTGTTATTGAGACAACCGAAATACTGTTGCCATAGTCAAATTTATTTTGTCTCAATTGGTTTTTAGTTGTCACAACCGAAAAATTCGGTTACTAGAACCGCACCATTCGATTGACAAAAAGTTCGGTTGTCAGCATGAATCTATTTTATCTGTGTACATCAGTTTTCAATAAAGTGTAACACTCAACTACACACAGAGAAAAATTTTGTCAGTTTTCAACTGAAATTCGGTTGTTACGACCAAAATCGGTTGATGCATTTGAATATTGGTTTCGACAATAAAATTCGGTTGTCACAATTGAATTTTGGTTGCAACAGCGAAAATATTCAGCAGTCACATTTGAATTTGGTTGTGCTACCGAATTTATGGGTTGTCGCAACCGAAATACACTTTTAAATTCGTATGTAGACAGCCATAATTAATATTAGAATAATTTACTTAATTTTAAAATCCTTCCTCCAGAGGTTAGAGAAGGATGGTGAAGGACAAACATTTTCTGTTTAATCCCATTTTTCACATTTTTATGGGAAATCACAAAAATTACACCAGGCTACAGAGAACACATCCGACCGTAAAAATTGCCCAAAATCCAGTCTTGGTGAATAGCTATAACGTTGTGGGAATTCTAATACCAAATTCACCCGCAAAAATTTCAATTCCACTTCGTTTCCCATGTCAATTACAATTGTTCCCCGTTCCATTCCATTTCGTTTCCCTTACCTAGTCTTTTAATTCCATTAATTATCTATTTCATTTCGCTCTATTTGCCTAGTGTTTCAATTCCATTCGTTCCCTATTCCATACCAGTTCGTTCCCTTTTCTATTATTTCGATTATACTTGTCCCCCATTGCATTCCATTTCATTTCCCTTGCCAAGTGTTTTAATTCCACTCGTTAGCCCTTCCATTCCATTGTGCTCCAATTGCCAAGTGTTTCAATTCTACTCATTACCTATTCCATTCAATTACGTTCCCTTACCTAGTGTTTCAATTTCACTCGTTTCACTTTCTATACCATTTTGCTCCCCTTTTTTTTTGTTTCAATTCCACTCGTTCCCTGTTCCATTCCATTTCGTTCCGCTTCTCTGGTACGTCAATTCCTTTCGTTTCCCGTTCCATTTCAATTCGCTCCACTTATCGAGCTTTTCAAATTTCACTCAATTCCCATTTCATTTCATTTCGATTCCCAATTTTAGTGTATCAATTTTATTAAATTTCAGGTTTCAGGCCAAAGCGCTTAAAGTGAAGACTTTTACCCATTTTAAACCCGATTTTAACTTCTATATTGGGAAAAATTTCAAAATGCATCATTTCAATGAATTAGCCATAACCCAGGAGACACATATTTAAAATTTTAGGGGGAGAATTTTCCTTTGTAACACTTGTTTTTAACACGTTTATGGCAGACTGCATATACAACATTTTAAATAGTTTGGTATTTTATAGAAAATCAATACAGCAATTGGGGAAATGAATTTCATTGGCCTATATTTCACATATGTAAACACCTGTATCATATACTTATTGTCTTAACTGTTTATATATTTATATGCAATTTTATATGAATTTGTCAGTAAATATCACCTTGTTATTTAAAATATACACACATACACAAACATACACTTTGTTATATCCCTGTAGAAAGCCTGGGGTCAAGTGTCTACATGTCACCACTTTTATCGACTATTTTGGGTGACTTTTTGGTGACATGTCCACAAAGCGTCTTTACTTTTTACATTCCTTTTTTGCAGCTGCAAAGCTGTGCTTGTTCTCGATTTTTTTATTGTTTTATTTTGTTGAAAATACATGTGCAAAAATAAAGTATTTAATAAAAATATAAAGAAAAATGAATTTAAAAGTTAAATATACAAATTTGAACAAAATATATAATGAGCAAAAGAAATTACAAACAAGTAAGAGCGGCTAAATTCGGCTATGCCGAATCTTATATACCCTTCACCATGGTTGGGGAAAAACTGAAGTGTATATATGGACATATATGGAATGGACAGATTTATATACGGACGCCTTTAAGAGGAAATTAACCATTTAGTTTGGAGATAAAACTTGGACTCGGAAAGATTTATGGTTCCAGAAAATAGGTATTTTAAAAAAATTTATGTTTTGGGCATAACTTTTTTGTATCTGAAGATTTTCGATCTTTTGCTATATAAGACGTATCCATAGGTCATAATACAGCTCTAGAATAGTGTTTGTTGTTTGTGTATAAAAGGTGAAGAGGTGAAAGAAAAGAATTTCAACAAATCGTTAAAAGAAATCACTACAACTGCATGTGTTTTATTTCTACAAAATAGTTTGATTTAGCTGGCAAATTTGCATTTGGGATTTTATTTCGCTTTTTTATTAGAAATATTTGTAATTTCTTTAGCTTGATTTTAAAAATTTGAAGGAAAATAGTTTATAATTTTTTTTATAAATTATTATAAGTTATGACCTAAAATAGTTGCACTCAAAGGTAAATTATGTATAAAATTTTCTTAATATGTGAGAAATAAAATGGTTTAAAAATCTTTTTATAAATTCTTTTAAATCGGAGCAAAAAATAGAAATAAAACCGTTTGTATTTTGTTTGTATCAGAGGGTTTTTATAAAAATTTTGATGTTTTTAGCCTATTTATGGATTATTTAAAATTTTATTTAAATTAATTATTAAATGTAAACAAAAAAAAACAAAAAAAAAATCTTAAGAAAATAAAAAAATGTACAAAAAAGAGTGAATTGACCGGGATTCGAACCCGCGACCCTTCCACCTGTGGTGAAAGGTATAAAAACGTTTGTATTTTGTTTGTATCAGAGGGTTTTTATAAAAATGTTGATGTTTTTAGCCTATTTATGGATTATTTAATTATTAATATAAAATTTTATGTAAATTAATTATTAAATGTTAAAAAAAACCAAAAATAAGCAAAAAAAAAAGTCTAAAGAAAATAATAAAAAAAATGTACAAAAAAAAGTGAATTGACCTGACCGAGATTCGAACCCGCGGCCTTAGAGAAAAAAAGTATTTGTGACATAGCGTCTAGACAACTGAGCTATTAAAGCTCACACAAAATCATCGTCAATAGAGGTACACATATAAAAGTCTTCCATATAAAAGTCTTCGTTCATTAGAGATTTGTTTAGTTTTTATTTAAATGACAAATCTTTGTATGTGTGTTGTTTGTGTATAAAAGGTGTAGATGAAAGAAAAGAATTTTAATAATTAATATAAAATTTTATATAAATTAATTATTAAATGTTAAAAAAAAACCAAAAATAAGCAAAAAAAAAAGTCTTGAGAAAATAATAAAAAAAAAGTGAATTGACCTTACCGAGATTCGAACCTCGAACCCCGCGGGCTTAGAGAAAAAAAGTATTTGTGACATAGCGTCTAAACAACTGAGCTATTGAAAAAAATCTTTGTATGTGTGTTGTTTGTGTATAAAAGGTGGAGATGAAAGAAAAGAATCTTAACACATGGATGTGTTGTTATGCTCAAAATTCTACATACATATTAAACAAAGGGATTTTACTGGAAAAATTAGAGGTAGTCCTGGTTTTTTGCTAATATCTCAGCCATTTATTAACCGATCTGTCTGATTTTTAATAGCAAACAGAAATGGATCACATGTAACAGAAATAAAAGACAATCAAGTCCTCATCAGACGGACAGACGGACATCGTTAAATCAATTTTGCTCTTCATAAGGACCCAGAATATATATACTTTATAGGGTCTAAGATCAATATTGTAGAAATTACAAACGGAATGACAAACTTATATATACCCTTCCACCTGTGGTGAAGGGTATAAAAATGTGTGAACAAATAATCAATTTTGTATAAAAATAAAAATAACAAGAAAGAGGCAACATTGTTTAGTGAAAATTGCAACTCTAGAGATTTTCTGGAGCTTGATGAAGATTTTACGGAGCCTGTGGATGATTTTGAAATGAAATTTATAAAAAAATTTTATTAAGAAAATAACTAATTTAACAAAATAAATGCACCTGTTTAATCTTTCGAGTGTGGAAATCTAGTGAAAAGTTTCAAAAGTGTAGACTAGAAGTACTAAAATGTACTAGTGAATCTCTGGTTCCAATGTCAACACCTAGTCAACAGTTGTGTAGATACGCAATGACACGCACATGTTAAATGTCTACAGCAGAAAGCGTTGGCTGGGGCATAATTAGTCAGTAGTACTGGTGACAAAGTTAATAGTGAATCAGTACAGTTTCACTATCGACATTTCCTACAGGGATGTTACTTTTATTGTTATTGTATTATTTAAACGCCATTGTCAATTACATTAACCTACACATGTACATGCAATCTACATACATACATCCATAGTTAACATAAACTTTGCATATATGCATTTTGTGTATAAATATGCACATGTACTCTTGTATATGTAAAAGTAGTAACTAAATAAAAAAAATATTTTCGTATGTATGTACCTACTATGCAGTTTACTATCTACAGTAAATTGTAAATTTTTTAGTATCTACCTTAAATCTTGTAACAAGAAAAAAATAATGAAATGAAATGAAATGTAAAAGGAACAAAATTCCAATACTATACAGTAAACACATCAGCAACATCAGGCTTGAATGAGTCTAAAGTTAAACCACTAAAAACCAAAAAGAAAACCTACTTTACCTTCACTTTCATTTTATGTATGTAACATGCATATATTTATGTACATAAATTTGATAGAACATAAACTTTTAGTGCATTTGCAAGAATGTAATAAAAATTTTGACGTGTATATTGTTGTAACTGTCTGCTGTGAATAAATGAATAAAACTATTGTAAGAGCAACAAATAGGAAGTTTAAGGTGTTATATACACCCGTGTAAAAAAGATCAGATCTGAACGGATCTAATTACATCTAATTATTTTAGATCTAATTATATTTCAAAATTGAAAAAAAAAAATATTTGAGATCAAATTAGATCTGATCAAATCTAGACAGATCTGGCGCATCGTAAATAATTAGACCCCATTTGCTCTGGATATTATTATGTGTGCATCAGATTTGATACAAATTTAAAGATCACCTTTATTTTTGTATACATTTTTATATCGTTGGCATCGAAATCTGCACAAGTAGCTACGAGCCCATATAAGTTCTGATATAAAGAGGCCTGGAACTGGATTTGATCAGATCTGTCCATAAAGTGTATTACATAAGTCGTATCTACAGGTTGGTTGAAAAGTTCCTCACCAAGAGATGGCACTGCTAGCTCCAAACTTTTTTTTCTAAAGTTGGTATAACTGTCCTGAGAACACATGCAAAGTTGCAAGTCATTCTGTCAATTCTTTCTTTGTTTACAAGCCATTTGAAGTTGACTTGTCATTGATTTTTTTTAATATGGAAAAAATTTAATATCGTGCAGTCATTAGATTCTTTGTTTTGAAGGGTTTAAAAGCAAAGGAAATTTATGAACAATTGTTAGAAGTGTATAAGGAGTCCTCACCTTCAAAACGCACCGTTGAATTTTGGGCTAGTGAATTTAAATGTGGTCGTACCAGCCTTGAAGACGATCCATGCGAAGGACGACCAAAAACTGCAACCACAGCAGAAATCATTGAGCAGGTACATAATATGGTTAGTGAAGATCCAAGTTTGACTAAGCATGAAATTGCTAATGCCATAGGCATCTCAGACGAACGAGTACTCCATATTTTACATGAAGAATTACGTATGAAAAACCTCTTTGGAAAGTTAGTGCCGCACACATTAACAATTCAACAAAAACTGGATCGAAAACAAATTTCTCAGCGTAATTTGGAGCGTTTTAAGCCGAATAAAACCGACTTCTTGTGAGACTTGGATCTACCACTATGATCCTAAATTTAAACAAGAACGTTTACAGTGGACTAAAGCTGGCTGTTCAGCTCCAAAGCAGGTGATGTCACAACAATCAGCAAAGAAGGTTATGGCATTAGTTTTTGGGATGCAAAAGGAATTGTGTTGATTGATTATCTCTGAATATTATTGCAGCCTTTTGGATCAGCTGGATGAAAAAATTCGTGAGAAAAGACCTGGTTTAAAGAAGAAAAAAATAATTTTTCATCATGACAATGCACCTGCTCACAAAAGTGTTTTGACGATGGCTAAATTCAAAGAATTAAAGTGCGAATTGCTTGAACATCCACCGTATTCACCAGATTTGGATCCCAGTGACTACTATCTCTTCAGAAATCGCAAACAATTCCTTCGTGGAAAGCATTTTTCGTCGAATGAAGAGGCCATAGCAGCCGTAGACGGTTATTTTGCAGAGCTTCCGGAAAACCATTATAAGGATGGGATAAAATTATTGGAAGATCATTGGAACAAGTGTATTGAGCTTCTAGGAGATTATATTGAATAAAAAAATATATTTCGTAACAAAAACAGTATTCTTTCATTTCGAGCGCAGGAACTTTTCAACCAACCTGTAATCATATATTTTTAGATCTGGCACCAGATCCAATCAGATTAATCATAGAGTATGGACCAATTCACTGTTTATTAGTTAAGTTATGAATTTTCCCCCCCAAGAAAATCAACCATCAAGGATTGTTATGCTAAGTTAAGACGTGGTGAATTGAGAACCGAAGACGGTGAACGCAGTGGACGCCCAAAAAAGAGGTTGTTACGGACGAAAACATCAAAAAAATCCACAAAATGATTTCGAATGACCGTAAATTGAAATTGAATGAAATAGCAGGTACTCTAAAGATATCAACTGAACGTGTATATCATACCATTCACGAATATTTGGGTATGAAAAAGCTCTGTGCACAGTGGGTGCCGCGCGAGCTCACTTTTGACCAAAAACAAGTCAGTGAAAACGAATTGGGCTTTGAATTGCTTCTGCATCCACCGTATTCTCCAGATCTGGCCCCCAGCAACTATTTCCTGCTCTCAGATCTCAAAATAATGCTCGCTGGGAAGAAATTTTCGTCGAATGAAGAGGTGATTGCCGAAACTGAGGCCTATTTTGAAGCAGAAGACAGATCTTACTACAAAAATGGTATTGAAAAGTTGGAGGGTCGCTATAATCAGTGTATCATCCTTGAAGGGAAATATGGTGAATAAAAAAAAAACAATTTTGTCAAAAAATAATCTGTTTTGGTATGGTAGCCTGGGGACTTTCAATTGACCGGTTATATAACACTAGCGGACAAAGTCCGCTACTTTTTCAGCGTAGAAATAACATTTGATTAAAAAAGTACCCTATTAAAGAATTAGAACACACGCAAGGGAACACATATTTTAGATCTCAGAGTAAGTACACATAAATCAAATTTCATGACGTTTCGGCAGGCCGTTAAGGGGGGTACTTTCCCTCTTTTTAAACATCCGAAAAATTCCGCCTGAGCTGATGTCTATGCTGGAGGAGAAACCTACATAACAAATTTTAACTTTTAGTTCCAGAGGATTTGCCAAGCCGTAAAGGAGGAGAATTTTCCCTTTTTGCCCCTTCCAGTAGGTATTTCGAAAAATCCCGTCTGAGTGGATATCTACACCGGAGGATAAATCTTCATACCAAATTTTAAATTTACTTTCTAGATCCAGGGGTTTTGACAGGCCGTCAAGGGGGAGAATTTTTTATTTTCACCTCCTCCCCGTAGGATTTACCAAAAATTTCAGCTGATGTCTACACCAGTGGAGGTTATCAAGGGGGAGAATTTTGCGTTTCACCCCCCGCCCTCACCATAGAATTTCGAAAATTTTTAGATGATGCCTACACCAGCGGAGTAACTTTTAGAACAAATTTCAACTTCTTAGCTCCAGCGGTTTGGGAAGGCCGTTAAAGGGAAGACTTTATGTATTTTAAATCCCCACTTTTACCACAACCCTGACGAAAATTCCTATATATATCTTTTATTGGTTTCGCTAATACTCCAGAAAACGCGTATTATAAATTTCAGTTTTCTAGATGAAAGGAAATTTTTGTTAAATAAATTTTTAATGCAACAATTTTTCACTCTTAAATTTCCAAATCAAACTTTAATTTTCCTACCTCAAGCACTCAGAAATGAACCAAAAGAGAACTCCAAATAACATAATAATATATTGAAAAAGAGTGTTTCCATGTTGTAAAAGTTTTTTAATTTTTTGACGATACTTATTTATGACTCAGTTATGCCTTCAAAAACTTTATATTTTAAATTTTGCAAAAAGATATAATTTCAAAGTGATCAGAAAACTGTTGGCTAGTGTATTTTTTTTAACATAAAAAAAAGAAATTACCTTTTAAAACTCTGACATCACTGTAATAGATATGGTTTCATTTACAGGTAATATGTTTCAGAATTTTTAAAATTTTAGAATGAAATAAATAAAAAATAAAAATTAATTATAATGCAATATTCCTTATCGAGCTAAAGATCCTTTATTTATAAAAAATTTAATTATAAATATTTATTTATCCCAATATTTCGTCACCACATTGGGTGACTTCTTCAGGGGAAATTGTCTTTTTTTTATTAATTATAAAAAAAGACAATTTCCCCTGATGAAGTCACCCAATGTGGTGACGAAATATTGGGATAAATAAATATTTATAATTAATTTTTTTATAAATAAAGGATCTTTAGCTCGATAAGGAATATTGCATGAATAGAGAAGATCGAAGAAAACTAAAATAATAATTAATTATAATTATTTATTTATCCCAATATTTCGTCACCACATTAGGTGACTTCTGTAGGGGGAATTTTTTTTTGTTTAATGTGGTGTCGAAATATTTTGGTTTAAATAAATAATTACAATTAATTTTTATAAATCAAAAAGATCTTAAGCTCATTTTAAACTAAATAAAAAATATTTCCATTGACTTGTAATTCGACTAGAAAGTTATATGACGAAGCGATTCAGCAGCACAGTAAAATATAAAATGAAAATCGTAATCAAAGATTTTTAGTTGGGGATTCATTCCTTGATAGTAGTACTATAATATACACACTAGAACGCCCATGTTTTCTGGCTTCAATGAATATATGTTTTGTACGTATATACTTCATCACATGTATATGTTATATATAAATAACATAGTCTAAAATGTTTCAGTTAACAATGCAACAGTGTTTTGTTTGTAATACTGTTGCATTGTTTTAGTACAGTATTAAAAGTTTTACTACTTTTTTTTTCTTAGTTTTGGTGTATGTGTTAAATTTTCCGCGGTTTTTCATTCTTGCTTTGGTTTTGAACTTTTTGCTTTTAAAACAAGTTGTTTAGTTTTAATTACATTTAAAACAAAAAATTTTTCCTTTTGTAGGGATAAAAGAAAGATTTTGATCAAAATGTAATAAGCTTATAAGATTGTGGTTTTGAATGAAGTTACTATAAACAATAAAACTATACCAGAGTTTAGAAAGTTCTGTGAAAATAAGATTTTATGTATTGTAAAATATTTAAAATTATAAAGAATTTTTTTTTTCATAACATACAAGATTTTAAATTATAATAAAGAAAGAGAAAAAGTAGAAAAAATATTAAAGAACATTTTAAAAGCTGACATTAAAACAAGTCACGGATTTTCTTTTTTGTCCGCCTTATCATACAGTAATTTTACTGAGAAATTTCAAAATATATGTATTTTAAAATATATTATAGTGTTACTTTTATATGGTTTTAAATTGTTTCGAATATACTCCACATTTGGGTTCAAAAACTAATTATTACATTGAACACTTTGGCATAATTTAAAGAAAAAATATATATTTTTAATATAAATAACATATTTTACATCACTTTGACCGCAAAAAATTGTTATAAATTTTATTTTATAACACCAGCAAACAAAATCGTAATACAAACTTTTTTTATGGTTTAACATGCCCAAAAGTATGCAATAAAAAATATGAAAACAACCATAAGCACTACTCCAGCCACTACTGCTATTATGCTACTAATACAAACATACTTCAACAATGTTGTTATTTATACAATTACGATTACAATTACACAAGCAATAACAACCATTCATAGTCACACTTCATTTTTTGTATGTTTATGTAAAAAATCATAAATTAATTGCTTAAGTTTAGAAAGTATTGTTCTGGAAAATATGTATTTTATTTTATAATTATATTTATAAACACCACTGTCCCGTAGTTGATAAGACTTAATCGGGGGAAAATTATAGGTAAAAATTAACTGCAAATGGTAGCTAAAAAAACTTAGTTATTTTTAACTGTTAAAAAAATTTCAAATGTTGTAAAAGCAACAAACATATAAATGTATTAAAATTTACAGTGAAAATTTGGTAAAATTTTTTAAAAGATAATAATTGTAAAAACAACTATAAATATAGTTGAAAATAATTTAAAATGTAATTAGTTTGTATACACTTTTCTTTTGAATTAAGCATTTTTAATAACTAGAAATGCATTTACAAACAAATATTAATGTAGTTAAAAATAACTATAGACGTAGTTAAAAATAACCACATATGTAGGTTAATTTTCATACGCTTTTAATTCCGAATTAAGCATTTTTAATAACTAGAAATGTAGTTAAAATTAATTATGAAAGTAGTTAAAAATAACTAGAAACGTAGTTAAAAATAACTACAAATGTAATAAAATTTTCATACGTTTTTCTTTGGAATTCAGCATTTTTAATAACTAGCAATGTAGTTAAAAACAACTATAAATGTAATTAATATTAACTATAAACGTAGATAAAATAACTATAAATGTAGTTTCATTTTTATACGTTTTCTTTCGAATTAAGCACTTATAATAACCAGAAATGTATTTACAAACAACTATCAATGTAGTTAAAAATAACTATAAACGTAATTACGTAGTTAAATTGTTTGCGTTTTTTTGGAATTAAGCATTTATAATAACTATAAATATAGTTTAAAACAACTATAATGCAGATCAAAATAACTATAAAAGTAGTTAAAAATAACTACACATATAATCAAATTTTCATACGTATTTCTTTGAAACTAAGTCTTGTTAATAACTTGAAACGTAGTTAAAAACAACTATAAATGTAGTTCAAATTAACTATAAACGAAGGTAAAAATAACTATAAACGTAGTTAAAAATAACTATAAACGTAGTTAAAAATAACTAACAATGTAGTAAAATTTGTATATATTTTTCATTTTTTTTAGGAAAATATTTTTTTACGTTTAAATTTATAAGCACTTAAGCAGGGGAAAATCTAAATAAAATAACCTGCAAATGGCTTTAAAAACAACTGCATTTCGAATTAAAAAGGTTTGCATTAAAATCAACTTCAATATGAAGTTATTTTTGACTGTTAAAAATGAAGTGACAATAAAAACAACAGACAAATGTAGTCAAATTTTAAAATAATTTTCTCGAAAAAAAATAAATAAATAACTAGAAATTCAGTTAAAAATACCTATATATCTAGTTAAAATCAACTATAAATGTAGGTACAAATATTTTACCACTTAAATAAGAAACCTAATCGAAAAAAAGTATTTTTTGTTGCAATTTTTACTTTTTAACTTCTTAGCATTATCATTGATGTTTTCCATTAAAATTTCTTTGCAGTTATATAAAAAAATACAAAATTTTCTTATTTGCGAATAAATTTTGATTATTTTACAAAATATTTTCTTTTTATTATTTAATTAAAATTGATAAATAAATAATAATATGATGTCAAAAATTATACTTTTCTCTTCCCTCATAAATATAGTGATCGGTGGCGTATGATTCATATTTTTTAAATTCGTATAACTCATACGTATTAGGACAAATGCAATCAGAACAAGAAATATATTAAAAGTTTGCAAGGATCTTGGACAGCTAATGTTTATTTTAATAAATATATATTACTTTCAAATTCTGTACAAGTGTAAAGTGTACAGTTGTATGTATTAATAAATATACGTAAGTGTGCCTATGTGTTACATTTTAATTAAGTCTAGTAATTAATTTAAACATTAAAAAGTATAATGAAACAGCACACATTAAATGCTAACAATATCAAAATGTGTAAATATAATTGTTAACATAGAAAAAAAAAATATTCATAAAAAGCAATAACATTATGAGTGTTGTTAAAATATTTGTTTTTTTTCAAAGAATATTTTGAAAAAAAAAATTATTAATCGTTAGACTAATTTAATTTTATTATAACAAGAAATACCAAGAAAAACTCCTGTTGATTCAATGAAATGTTTACTTCTGCAAAAATATCAATACATTTAAGAATAATTGGCCAACAAAAAAGAGTCGCAATAGATGAAGGCAAAACATCATATATAGTGATTCCGATATATGTATGTAGTTCAAATTTAATTGAAACATATATGATTTTAACATGGGCTTGTCATCTTAGTTACAACTTTTATATTATTCAACAAAAAAAATTTTTTTTTTCTTTAATTTAAAATAAAAAGAAAATATTATGGCGAGTGTGAGCCTTGAACTCAGCCAAAAAGGTGAAAATACTACCTAATTACTCGAGTGGCCAAACCTTTTAAGAAATAAATTTTAAATTTTAAATATCTCTTCCCTGGGGGTTCAAAAAGAAAGAGTCACCCCCTTAAAGGGCTGTCCAAACCCTTAACCTAATATACTGACAAGGTACTTTTTCTAGTAGTAAAATAGAGGGTATAAAGGAAAAAGTCGGTTGGAGTATATGGCAATTTACTGATAAGGTACTTTGTAGGATTTTTTTTTAGGAGCGTGGTAAAAATTCCTTTCTTAACGGACTGCTCAATCCGTTTGGCTTAAAATCTGAATTGTAATTGGAACGGGGACCAGTGGAACTGAAGCATTAGATGAGGGGACCGAAATGGAAGGGGAAACAATTACAATTGTATTGATTAGACAAGAGGAAGGAACTCACAAAGAAAGGGAAACCAGTGGATTTGAAACACGAAATAAAGGGACCGAAAAGTAATGAAACGGAGAGTAAATGTAAATGAAATATAATTCAAGGAGAACGAAATGGAATTAAAACATTCAACAAGGGGAACGAAATGGAAAGAAACGAGGGACATGTGGAACTGGAACACAAAACTATGAACGAAATGGAAAACAACAAGGGAAACGAAATAGAATGGAACAGGGATCAAAAAAGTGAATTTAAACATACGACAATGGGAACTAATGGAATTAAAATACATGCTAATATTCTTTTTACACTGAACAACATCTTTGTGAAACACATGGAAGATGTTGAAAATGTGAAACAAGTGTTTACATTGGCAACATCTTTCATCTTTCATCTGTTATTTATTCAGCTGTCAAAAAAATAAATGAAAAAAAAAAATAAAGTTAAGCTATTCATTTAAACATTAAAAACATAAATGAAAAAAAAAACATTCAAACGTTGCTATTAAATCAATATCAAATAACTTAATATACAAATTTTTCTTGGTAAAGAAAAAAAATCCATTTGTAGTTATTCAAAGAAAGGTATGGAAGGAATATTATAAAAAATTATGTACATCGGTAAAATACCCTAATAATGTAAAGCCTATTTCAATTTAAATATAACCAGAAATGTAACAAGAAAATAAACTCCCATTGATTTAATCAAATTTTTATTTCCGCTCACATATCAATATTTTAGTACAATAAAAATTGTTTAGACATGAATGTATATATGTGGCTTTCCAATACCAACTGCCCCACTACAGGTAAAAGTATGTCAAACTTAAAGTGTTTATTGTCCTATACACGCAGAAAAAAAAAACATGGTTGAAACATGATGACTGCTACTAAATTATGCTTGTTGCATAAATAAGTTCTGACCATCAATATGGTCGCTGCTATCATTATTATAGTAAATATTTTATTATTTCATGATGGCCACTTTCTATTTTATAACATGATTAGCTGTAACCATACTGTGGTAACAAAAATTCTGACTATGAAAAAATATGATAATTATGAAAATATAAAATGCTGACAACAATCAATGAATAATTATAAGTTACTAAAACAATACTTTAACATCTACAGTCATAATACTGTCATACTTTCATAAAAAAATTGTATCAGTTCAGTACCCATGCAAAAATGAATATATATAATAATTTTTACCTGGGGGGTTTTATTTTCGAAAATATCTTATACTTATAACATTATAATTTACACTAAAAAATTCATTATCGCAAAAATTCAATGTCAACATGATTCTATTTTTAAAGTTTTCATATTTTTAGTTCTTTTTAATAAAAGCAATAATAACTACCCTGCGGAAAAAAGGGGTCAGTTGGGAATCGGGACCTGTCCCCTGATAGGAGAAAATTGGACTGGAAACTACATATTATGAGATAAGTGAAAATAGGACCGGTTCCTAAAGTATCTACCACGTGACCGGTTTAAAAGTCATGACATGTTCTTTTAGATCTGTCCTGTGACATATCACAATAAACCGGTCACGTGACTTGTCCTTGAATAGGTCCTTTTCCCCCAGGATACTTTTTTGTACGAAAAGGTTTCGTATACAAAATATAATATTTTTTAGAAAATTTTTTGATTGATTTTTTTTAGATTCTATGGACTTTTTCTTAAAGTCCTTAGATTCTGCAAACTATTTCTTTAATACGAATTCATAAATATATTCCTTAAAACATACATTCTAAGGCATTTCTTTGAATAAAAAATTCTTAGATTCTGCAAACTTTGCATCATGCAAAATACTTCGATTCTAACGACTTTTTCTTGTAAAAATAGCCCAGCAAAACTTTGGTAATGGGTGCGATATTCTCATGCGTTACCTTGTAATGATAGCTCGTTACCTTTTTCATTATTTGCAAGCATAAAGTAATAGGTTACTCATTATTGATTACGTAATATATGATTTATAAATGTAAAGTAATAATTTAAATATTATTGAAAATCTATTTTTAGATACATTACTTTGTGTTTTTTTTGTAAGCAAAAGGGTAATGTATGTTTGTTTTGATAAAACTAGCGAAAAAATGAAGCGTAACAATTCATTTAAGTTTAAAGCAATCAAATACTATATGCGTCGATAGCTCAGTGGGTAGAGTTCTTGACTGGCAACCAGAGTTTCCTGGTTCGATTCCCATCATGACCACATTATTTTTAATAACGCTTAAAATATTTGTAATCACTTTTTGAATAAAAATTCCTCTTTCTTAAAAATCTATTTTTAGACACATTACTTTTTCCATTATCGTAACCATTTAAGTAACCCCTTACATTATCACCTCTAAAGTAATGGGTATATACATTACTTTGAGGCTCATCGCCTGTAAAATTCATCAATGAAGTAAGGTGTAAAGTAATCCATCGGCCCCTATGGCTATACATTACTTTACCCATTATTTGGTAATGTGTGGCTTTGCTGGTTAGTCTTAGATTCTTAGGATATTTTTCAAAAGCAAAATTCTGAAACTCTAGGAACTATCTAAAAAAATCTTAAAAATATTGTTAGAATTAAAGAATTTTTTTATTACAAAAATTCCATAGAATCTATTTATTTTTATTAAAGACAGTCCTTAAAATTTTTTAACTGTTTTGAAGGATTTTCCTTCAAAAAGTCTAAGGAATGAAAGAAGTTTTTTTGTAAAGTCCTTAATATCAATTATTTTCTTTGGGAAATGTTTTTCTTAAATTTGAAGAACTTTTTTACAATTTCAAATTATAATATATGTTTATTATAATATATGGTTATGGTAAATTTATTATATTAATAATATGATAACAATATTATAGTACGACTATGGTTGTCACAATCATAATCCCAAAAATATATGATGTTTTTTCTCTGCGTGTATGGCGCAAATAAAAATGGGACAATTTTTTTTTTATTATTCCAAAAACTGAAGAAAGAAGGCGTGTTTAATTTAGCGTTTATTTTTGGTATTTTATGTATTCTTTAATGAAATTTAAAAAATGTTAGAAATTTCACAAAATCAAAAATTTTTTAAAATATTAAAAATATTTTTGAATTTTTAGTCAATTTATTTAAAAATCGGTATTTTTTTATTTTTAAAATGAGATTAAATGTTTTTCTATCGATTAAAAAATTTCAGCGTTTTATTTGACTAAACTTTTTTTTGGCTGAACAGTTGGTATGGAAAGCATTATATAAATATTTTTATAATACCTATAAATATGTTTAATAGAGTAGGCTGAAACTTAATTCTTAAAATGTGAAAAAGTAGAAAGGATGGTTTGCAAAGTTAAATACATTCATACAGAACTCCACACTACGTACATTTTTTTTCAAATTTTCGATTTTGAAATTAAATTGGAAGGTTATAAACTTGAAAACCCTATTTTGGAATCATTCATAATTTAACTTACCAAGTTTTATAGAACAAATTTTTTTTCTTCTTACCTGAAAAAAAGGAAAAAAAAAGGTTAGAGATAAGCTTTTTTAAATTTTATTTCTTAATATAAAGTTTGGTTAAGATTTCAACAAAAATCTCATAAAAATCGCATTTGCTTAGTCAAAAGTTATTGTAATTTTAACAAGAAAATTTTTTGTTACTTTTGCACGTAGAAAAAAATTTTAAAATCAAGCAGAATCAACATTAAATTAAATAGAAACCTTTATTTTGCTTTATCATATAAAAAGGTTTTCAATTTTTGGGAAAAGCAAAAATAGAATTTAAAATGTTAAACAATTAATTTAGATACAATACAAATAATATATTTTAACTAAAATCATATTTATAATAATAAAATTCATAGTTAATATAAATATGTTCATAAAGGCATAAGATGTTTATTCAAATTTGGTATAATAATTGATTGAACTACACCCAGAAAACAGACAGCCGAATTTTTTTTTGTCTGTTGCAGCAACCAAATTTTTCGTTTGGGACTACCGAATTGTTATTGAGGCAACCGAAACACTGTTGCCACAATCAAATTCGGTTACCACAATCGAAACATTCGATGTTTACAATTTGGTATTATTTGTGTATAATTTGATGTTCTCTGTGTAGAACATCTAAATTATTGCCTCTTGATATTAAAAGAATTTATGAAAAATCACTCAATAAAAATAACTTTAATTTTTTTTCTCCCACTGTGTCACAACAAGTGGTCCCTACTACTGCCTACCTAACAACAAAAACCAATCAAAGCTAAAAAATCAACATTAATATCACATGTTATTACTTGATATTGATATCAATGTTATGAAAATATACAAAAAAAAAATCATATATCGAGCCTTCCTTTTTATCGATACATACATAAATGAAAACGGTTGTAGTACTTGTGCAGATTATTTACGTGCAATCATAAAAAACGAAACAGTTTATAAATCCTTATAAAAACTTGTATGTAAGTATTTTAACATATAAATGAAAACCCCCATAATAGAGTAATAGAAAAAAATGTAATGAAATACAGATCTAAAAATACAACAAGCAAAAAGTCAAAAATTATTCTCTTTTAGAATAACTGAAACTAATAAAACATATAAAAATGAATCTGAAATAAAAAATAAACTTAAAAAAATGTGTTGTTTTTTTTAGATTTAAAGGCTTAACCCAACAAATATTTAATATAAATTTTAAAATTTGTTCTCTAATCATTTAGAACATTAAACGTATACTTAATATTGCATTTATTATATGTAGTGTAATGTTTATTGAATACACAGTTTTTCAACAATTTCATGTTGTTGCAAAATAAAAAAATATAATATCGAGAAATATAATATGGATGGAAAACTGTTCACTGATGGCAGTCATATCGCTGATAATAATTCCAGAGATAAATTTCAATTTTTTTTGTTGTAACAATTCGTTATTTCCCTATCAAGAATAAAAATTAATTTTGAATGCAATACCCTCTATCAGCCACTTAAGATTAACGAGGTATTAAAAATGTAGTATTAATGTATATGTATATTAACATATCAATATCATTTCAATGCTTATTGGGGTGTCCCGTAAATTACATTGCTAATTTATTTGCTTTACGAGTAATAGACCAGGTCAGGGCATAAATGATCCAACAATTGCGAAATTAAGATCTCTAAAGTATATACCAAATGGTCATGAATAATTTTAATTAAATTTTGATAAGCAATACAATAAATTGGCCAACCAAATAAAAGAATTCACAGGGTATACTCAACTTTAATTTTAGTATATCGAAAAATCTACAAGATTTGAAGCCTGTTATACCATCTAAACTAAACTATCATAAAAGTAATGATCAGAGAAGACAAAAAAAAATGCAAAAAACAAGCAAAAGTAAAAAGTTGGGTACAACACTTTTAAAAAAGAAAAAAAAATAGCAGAAAAATATTTTTTGAGCAAGTCAAAGTAAAATGTTGCGGAAAAACACTTAAAAAATAGATTTTTTTAGAAAACATCACTTTGAGGCAAAAAAATGTGTATGAAGTTCAAAATCTTAAGAAAAAACTAATTTAAAGCTAAATACTGAAAAATCCAAAATAGCAAAAAAAGAAAATATGAGCGAAAAAAGCAATTAATAGCAAAAATAGCAAAACAGGCAACTTTGTGTTCTCTGGTAATGATAATTTAGCTTAGAAGATGTCAAAGTAATAGTAATTTATTTATGTAGCAAGTTTTATTTGTATTTTATTGTTATTTAGTTTTTTCATATTAAATAAACCTTAAATAAAAGATTTAAGCTTTCAAAAAAAATTACAAATTACTTTGCAGTACCCTCTATCAGCCAAAAAAGCTTTAATTTTTTTTAAAGCAATACCCTCTATCAACCATATGGTAGCAAATGTCAAATATTTGTATTATTTTTATACCTAGAATTCAGGAGGGATATTTACATAGTATTGTAGAAGATAGATAGATTAATAATTCAAGAATTTGGACATATAACAAAGTTTATCATCTCCAGTAAAAATTTTTTTGGTTTATAGAGGGTAGTAAATATAAGCCTTAAATAAATTCCTAAATATTTAAAAAAATTAAAAATTAATTTGCAATACCCTCTATCAGCCAAAAAAAATATAAGAATTTTTTAATAGCAATACCCCCTATCAACCATATGATCGCAAATAACGTAGTATTCGATAGTCATATTTAGAGAATATTGTATTTATAGTTTAAAAATTTGAGCATAAAACAGAGTTTAGAATCTCCTTTAAAAATGTTTTTGGTTCATAGAAGATATCAAAAATATAAGCTCTCAATATGCTTTTCGAAATGGTCTAGTATAGGTTGTAGGCAGCAGATTTAAAAGAATATAATTTTATAATCTAAAATCCTATTATTACCACTCAATGTTCAGAAATTTCAATACAGCCGCTATATCTGACATTTTTATTAATAAAAAAAAGCAAAAAACACCATTTTCACATTTTCCTTTAAAAAAAATTTTATTTTATTTATTTATTGTATTTATTATTTTTCTCTTAAACATAGTCATGTTTAAAGATTGATATATAGTTAACGACCATTACGTGCATAAATGAGGCAAAAAGGTTAAACGTTAAATTATATGTATTACGCGCCATTTCTAGCAGACCAGGCATTGAAGTTTATTATATAAAGCTTTATAACTGTTACTTATATTACACATAGAAAAAATTATTTCTTGGATAACCTTTATAGTTTGCATACTTTATAGATCCATTTAAAAAGTGATAAAAATAGAACTTATGGGTAAATCTGTCTAAACAGTGGAGGAAGGAAGCTTAACAACGGCAAATATAAAACTTTATTAAACCGTTCAAGTGCTAAAGAAGAGGAAGAAAAAAACAAACAAACATAACCTAAAAAAACACTTAAATGTATTTTTAGTTTTTTTTTTCAACAATTCGCATATTCATTTGTTTTATAAATACCGTATGTTCCCTCCCCTAAACAAAATAGTAGTGTTGTTGATAATTTCCGTTTTTTTTTTTAGCTATTTCCGTATATTTTGTCACGTTCTATACTCGTTTACTACATATATGTACCATTTAATGTACATGTTTGCATGTATGAGTGTATATGTTTATGTGTACGTGCTTGTTATACGATTTATACATTTGTTGTTTTTTTTTGTGTTTTTTTTTCTGTTCTCATCTTGAAAAAGGCCAATAATAGTGATGAATTTCAGTATACGAAACAAACAAACAAAAAATACCAAGATTTAATAGTGTTGATGTGAAATGTTACCAAATGACACAAATCACATATTGCTATAAAACAGAGCAACTAGAGTAACGTAAAATAAACATTAATATAATGATCAAGTCAATAGAAGTCTTTAGAAATGTAATAAATCTTCAATGGAAAGAAGATGATGGCAGACTAAAAGCAGTTTATATTAAATGAAAATATACTGGATATAGATTTTTAAATCAAATTTGGATTATTAAGTTGCATAATAAATATTACTCAATTACAATGTCATTGAAAAATTTTGATACTACAAAAAAAAAAAAAATCATTAAAAATTTAAATGAATTTAAAAACAAAAATATATATAAAACAATCAGAAAAAGTTTCATAATATTGACAAAATTCATAACTGAATTTCTGTATTATTAATTTACAATGAAAATATTTTATTTTAATTTATTTACAAACAGAACCGTTATTTTCTCAAAAAACAAAATAAATTGTTCATTTATTGATGGCGTATGAGTGATATTAATACAGTAGTATCAATATACAGTTGAACTTCGATCAACCGTGATGCTAGGGACCGGTCTAATCACGGATAACCGAAAATCACGGTTAAAAGAGGTAAAATTTTACATGTATAAATTTTATTATTTTTATTTATTTTTGACAAAAACATGTAAATCTGCGTCTATAAACAACTTATCATATCTCTAGGAATACATACATTTATTTAAAAAAATCTTTTATGGAAGTCTGTCTTATGTTTTTAGCTTTTGATTGTTCTTCCAACAAATGAGTTTGTATGCGATATATTTGCATTTTATCTGGTTCTGAAATACTTGGACAATTAAAGTTTTCTAAAAAACCTAACAAAATACTACTAGCCTCTATTGCCTGAGCCAATGTAGGCGGTTCGTCCGCATTTCCTCCATCTGATTCCTCGGAATTTGAATCAAGCTCATCTTCTTGGCTTTGGGTAACCATGTCTGCGATTTCGTCTTCAGATATAGTAATAGCAAACGGAGCGACATCAGAGTCGCACACCATCCACTTTTCGACAGCATCAATCGTACATCCAGACGGTATGGTTATATCTGTTTGTATCTCAACAAGGCTATTTGGAGCATCTTCATTATGAGATAGTAAGTTATTCCAAACTCTTTTTAAAACTTGTGGAGTTACAGAGTCCCACAAAGCTGCGGCTGCCCACAAAGCTGTCTTAATATTTAAAGATTTAACGAACTCACGTCTGTCATTAGCACCAACAAGTTTTTGAACGATCAGTTTACGGTAGTGACATTTGAAGCTACGAATTACTCCTTGATCCATAGGCTGAATCAAGGACGTGCAATTCGGTGGAATATATTTTACTGTAACGTTTTCATGTATCATAGCATTTACATCTGGGTGTGCTGGACAGTTGTTTAATAATAAAAGTATTTTACAGTTATTTTTGAGACCGATGCGCCGTTGATGTTCCTTTGATTTATAAATCACAGGAAGGTGTTCAACGTTTTTTAAAGCTCTTGGATGGGCACTTTTTCCTATTATCAACAATTTACAATTGTGAGTTCCTGCAGCATTTGAACAAACTAGCACTGTGATTCTCTCCTAGGATTCCTTGTACCCTTCAATAGAATATTCATTACCACTAGCCAAAGAACTCTGAGGCAAACACCTCCAAAATAGACTGGTTTCGTCTGCATTGTAGATCTGTTTCAGTTGTAAGTTGTTCGTTTTTAATGATTTCATCCAAGTCGTCCACAAACATCGTAGCAGACTCATAATCAGCACACTCCTTTTCTCCCGTAGATTTCAGTCGACGGATTCCATGACGTTTTTTGAATTTATCCAACCAACCAAATGAATAAGTGCACTCTGAATTCATGTTTAACTTCAAATGGAAAATTTTTGCCTTTCCGACAATCATTTCGCCTAAAGTTCAGAAGCAAATTTCAGTTTAAGTTCATACAATATCTCGATTTCAGTTAACTTACCTGAAATTGGAGTTCCCTTAAATCTTTCTTGCCGAACCCATTCATATGTTGCGAAATCAACTTTTGGATTTTCGGATGTTTTTAGTGTATATCTGTGTTTAAGGCCAAGCATTGAATCAGTATCGGAGAAAAATTTTAAAATCCGATCTTTGTTTTTTATTAAATCGGATACAGTTTGAATGCAAACTCCATATTTTTCAGACAACATTTTAAAAGGGTACTTTACGTTTTGAGTATTCATTAATCAGCTTCATTTTGTCTTTAATTGAAAGAAACTTTTTTGCTCTTTTCGCGGATTTAGTTTTTGGCGGTGGCATGATGTAAGGAAAACACGTCTTGACAGATCAAATTTTACACTGATGAATGAATATGAAACTTGATACATATGAAAATTACAGCTTCATGAAAAAGGGGAATCACCGAATTTTAATATGAGAGATGTGTGTGTATTATACGAAAAAAAAAAACAAAATAGCAGTCATATGGACATGTGCATCACGGATATTAGAGGTAAATCACGGTTAATAGAGGTAAAAAATCAACCACGGTTAATCGAAGTTCAACTGTATTTTCAAATATATCTCTGTTAAGAAAACTGATATTTTAACAGTTTCAACGGAATTTTATTGCTAAACTTTTTAAAAATAAAAAGAAAATAATATTGTATACTTGAAGTAATTTTCAAGTCAATTCAATTTAACATAAATTCAATTGTTTTTGAACATTCCTTGATAATAACAAAAATTTTCCAAATTTTTTGAGTAAAATTTTTAAACCAAATTTTTTGAAAAATTTTTTTGAATAAACTGAAAACCCAAATAGCTTAATTGATCTTGTATTTCAATGCCCAATTATTTATTTAAATTTTAGCTAAAATGGTAAATTAATATTGAAGTGCATTATTGAAAAATTTACACATTTTAAAAGGGTTTCTTAATATTGAAAAAAATTTAAAACTGAGTTTGTATATTCTTAGCTTAAAACTAGAATTTTTCTGATTTAATTTTTTTCTAAAAAAAATGTTATTTTCTCAAAAAAACAAATTTTAAAATTTTTCATACATGGTGACGTATGAGTAATATTAATACAGTGGTATTAATATATTTTTAAATATATCTGTGGTAAAAAATCTAGTATTCTAGCAGTTTAAACTGAAATTCATTGCTTTAATATTTAAAAATAAAATGAATGAATGATAACATCATTAAAATTATTTTAAGTTATCAGAAAGTCAAATTTTTTAAACACTTCCTAATAATAATAATAAAATTTTTCAAAACTGTTTTATAAAAAATTTAAAAAAAAATTTTTGTAAAATTTTTCTGAATAAACTGAAAACATAACAGATTTATTGATTTTAGATTTCAAAGCCCAATCATTGTTTTTAAATTTTAGAAAAATTGGAATATTAAGATTGAAGTGCAATATTTGAAATTTTAAAGGGTTTCCTAATATTGAAAAAAAATTAAAACTGAGTTTTTATATTCTTAAGTTAAAACTAATTTCATTTTTTTTATTATTTTCTAAAAAAAAAATATACATATTTTTAAATTTTTCATACTTGGTGACGTATGAGTAATATTAATACAGTACAGTATTAATATATTTTTAAATATATGTCTGATAAGAAAGCCAATATTCTAACAGTTTAAACTGAAATTTATTACTTAAATATTTAAAAATTAAATGAAAGTAATTTGTTAGCCTTAAAGTTATTTTGAGTTATCATAAAGTCAATTTTTTTAAAAATTTCTTGATAATAACAAAATTTTTCAAAATTATTTGACTAAAATTTTTAAACAAAATATTTTGTAAAATTTTTTTGAATAAACTGATGATTCATCTCAGATTTCTATGGTCAATCATTTTTTTTTTTTTTAATTTTAGCAAAATTGGAATTTTAATATTGAAGGGCAATGATTGAAAATTAAAACATTTTAAGAGATTTCATAACATTGAAATTGATTTAAAACTGCGTTTTAAACTTATATTTTTCTAAAAAAAAAAAAAAATATTTAAAAATTTTTAAATTTTTGAATCATGGTGACGTATGAGTAATATTAATACAGTGGTATTAATATATTTTTAAATATATCTCTGGTAAGAAAGACATTTTTTCAATTTTGTAGCTAAACTATTTTATAATAAATATGTACAAAATAATTTATTATATAGGGTCCGCCATTTCGTGAATGGTAACACTTTGCTCATGTCTGATTTGACAGATAATTAGTTTTATCCTTCCGCTGAATGAATATGGTTGTGTATACGCTTGAACAACGCTGTGAAATATTGCGACATTACTTTAAAAATCATGGTAATGTTGCAGAATGTCATCTTTTCAATGTCATCTTTTCAGATGAAGCTCATTTTGATCTTGGCGGGTATGTAAACAAGCAAAATTCTCGCATTTGGGGCACAGAAAACCCGCACGCATACATTCAAAAGCCGATGCACCCAAAACGAGTCACTGTTTGGTGCGGATTTTGGTCCAGAGGCATAATTGGGCCATTTTTCTTCGAAAATGAGCAAGGAGTGGCCGTTACAGTCAATGGCGATCGTTATCGGGCCATGTTGAACGAATTTTTGTTTACAAAAATTTAAGAGGAGGATATTGGCAACATTTGGTTTCAACAGGACAGGACAGCCGAATCTACACTCGATGTCTTGCGCCCTGTTTTTGAAGATTGCATTATCTGCCGCAGAGCTGATGTCGTTTGGCCACCTCGCAGCTGCGATTTGACACCGTTGGACTATTATTTGTGGGGTGCCGTCAAAGATAAGTGTTACGCCGACAAGCCAGAGACAATTGACGCTTTAAAGGACAATATTCGTGAAGCCATTGGTGAAATACAGCTGCATACAATCGATAATGTGCTTAAAAATTGGACCGATCGTGTAGGCTACTGCATGGCCAGCCGAGGCAGCCATTTGAATGAAATTATTTTACATTATTAACCGGAAGGATTGTACTTTCAAATAAAAAAAGAAATTTGAGAAAATATTCAGTACACTTAAAAAAGTTTGTAAGTTAAAATAACTGAAAATATCATTTAAAAGAAATGATATTTCATATAAAAACCGGTCTACTTAATTTTCATTTAAATTAAATGCCATTTGTTATTTATTTTTAAATGTTGATTAATCAACTGACACATCCGTAAGAAACAACTGATATAATCAGTCAAAATAAATGTCAAAATTTTACCCACCAATCCTTAAAAAATAAATGTTTTTTTCATTTATTTGAAATTATTTCCATTTTTGTATTTTTTGTTTTTTTTTTTAATATACCCCTAAAATACAAAATGTATGTATGCATATGAAGCTATAAACACTTTTTGTGTGAATGTATTTGTATATGTATGTGCGTTTATGAAGTTCTTGTAAATTGTATTGAAAAATTTTGTATATATACAACCAATTTAAATAAAAAAACAAATTGAAATTTTTTGAATATTTTTTTTTGAAACAGACAGCAAACAAAATTTAAATTTGTAATAACTGTTACGGCCACAAATAAACCACAAGTTTCAGTTTTGTGGGTAAATTTTTATTAAATTTCAAACAAATGAAAAAAATAAATGAAACTGAAAATGATAGTAAATTATTTCGAATAAATGTATAAAAAAGTTAATATAGATGTTTATTTGAAAAATAAATGTATCTTCCTTTATTTTTAAATGGAACGGAAAACTTTTTTATTAAACTACAAACAGTTAACTACATAATATTCTGAGTGTAGTTTCAAAAAAAAAAGTTATTTGGCGGACCCTATATCATAAATTCAAATTTTTTTTAACACTATTTGATAAGGACAAAGTTTTTTTTATTTCTTGACGAAAATTTGTATACAAATATTCAAAAAAAAATCTGAATTGTTCTAAAACCCCAAAAAGATTGATTTATATAAGATTTCAATCACTTGCGCAAATTTCAACAAAATCGGAAAATTAAAAGTGTATTACATTATTTTTAAGATTTTCACTTTTGAAAGGTTATCATAATAAATAAGAAAATTTAAAATTGATTTTCTATATTCTTAATTTAAAACAAAAAATTTTCTTATTTAATTCTTCCCAAAGAAAAACTGTTAATTTCTATTAAAAAAAATATATATTTTTACATTTTCATATATGGTGACGTATGAGCAATATTAATTAAGTAGTATTAAAACATTTGCCCATATATCTTCAGCTACAAAGCAAATATTTTAAAAAATTTTAACTCAATTTCTTAGCCAAACTATTTTTCTATCAAGTAAAAAAATTTCTTATATTTAAAGATATCAAAAAGTCAATTTATATTTAAACATTCTTAGAGAAACTATAAAAATTTTCTTTATATTTCTTGACCAAACTTAAATCGTCTGCAAGATTATTTTCTAAGATTTTCTTTTTTTCGTAATTAATTTAAATTTTATGCATTCTGTTAAATTAAAATAAGAAAACTTTTTACAATCTACAATAGATATAAAAAATCTAAAGGCATTTAACATCATCTATTTAAGGAACATATTTTGGTAGATGCTTAATCTTAACAGGAACAGGTATCCATGGCAACACAGCCATCTACTGTTCTTTAGTTTTCTTTCTCTATATACATTTAAATGCAAATATGTAAATATAATAATGCATTTGCCATAAATTTTTTTTTTTATATTTAATTTTTTTTTTTTTTTTTTGGAGTAAATGTTTATGTTGAATAAACTGAAATCCACTTAGATTGCCTAGACAACAGACAATATAAGCAAAGAGTTTACTAAATTTTTAAGGTATACAAGCTAAAATAATAACTTTCCAAAACACCAACGATGTGTTTCTACGAATTTCGGTAAAAATTTGAACATATGACAAAGGGGACAAATTAACCTGGTGTACCTTTTAGTGGCCCAAACTCGCTTTTCAGGCTTAAAATCTGATATCAAAAATAAATCATTTTTTTCTCATGTTTTTATCAAAGAAATGATATACAAATTTGATATCAAATGAAAGCTAGTTTGATGGTATTTTCAATCGGATAATAAAAATTAAAATAATTTTAAAAAAAAAGTTTCAAACAATGCTATAATCAATTTTTACCCCCTTAAAATGTGGCCCGGTCACTACGTTTTTTTACCAAAATTTTAGTACTTTTAACTCCTCTACGTTATATCCATATTTTTTTTTTATTAAGGTATAATCTGTAGGAGCCGCCCAACAGATTTCCAATATTATTTGCTGTGAATATAATGTCTTGGGATAATTTAAAATAATATTTTTTTCAAATCATAAATTTTTAAATTTTTCACAGATTTAAATTAAGTATACTTAATGTACATGGTGTTGTTAAGTACATGAGCATTTCATTTCCTTTGTATTTGTGTTAGTTAGTGTTTTACGCATGATAACATATGAATTTGCCAGAACGATTTTCTGATTTTACAGATTTGTTCATCTTCTTTGTTTTCTTTTTGCTTACTTTTTTTATGTCGTTTCATTTTGGATTTGAAGTTGGAGTTTTTATTTTCCTTCTTTAATACTGGTTAAAAGCATTTACGGTTGCTAGTAGTTTTATTTTTTCGGTATGTATATTAGGGTCAGCCGATAAAGAAGGTTAATGTTATGCAAATAATTGATGAGCTGAATATGGAAAAAAATTACAACCGAAAATAATAAGAAAGTTAATTTTGGATGTTATCTTCAGGTTCCTACCAGCCTTTTAAGTTTAAAAATTTTGCACAAAATTGTTAAGTTATGAGGCTGTCACAAATTTAAAAGAAAATCATCCAGGTAAAACTGGGATTGTATATACATGGATATAAATATATAATTCCATATGTGTTCATACACTTAGAAAAAAAAGTTAGTAGAAAAATTTGTAAACGGTTTTCAATCCCACTTTACTATTTTTGTACTAATTTTTAGTAAAAAAATTATTATTTAGCAAATCTTTTTGCTATTTACATTCTAGAAATTACAGAATTTTTACAGAATATCTACAAACTTTCGTTGCTTATTTCAGAAATCATTTTACAAATTTTGAAAACCGATTTGCTAAAATTAGCAAAAAAATTACTAATTTTAAAAAAGTCGATATTGAAGGAAATGTTATTCCTAATAATTTAAACTTATACATACAAACTTAAATTGCCCTAAAATGTTACATAGGATTAAAAAAGGGATCGGAAGTGAAGATACCGACTCATGTCTAAAAAGAGGACATCCACTTAAAATAGCACTAAAAAGGGGTTTTTAGAATCAGCCCTAAAAACAATTAAATTTAACCTTAAAAGTAAAAAAAAAAAAAAAATTACTAAAATATTTTTCAAAACAGAAATTACCAAATTAAAACCAAAATGATAAATTCGTTTATGTTTTAACAATTTTTTAAAATTTTTAAGCCTTTGATTTTTTTTCATTTTGTATAAAACATCTTTTAAAAAATATAATCAAAATTTTTGATGCTCTAAAAAAAAAATAAATCTAAAACTTTGTACTAATATTAATAGTATTTAGTAATTATTTTTTTGCTGATTTTAGCAAACTGATTTTAAATTCCACTTAACAAAAAGTCTACTAAATTTTAGTAGCGGCTACTAATTTTTCTACCAATTTCATTGTACTACACGTCAGCAGACATGTGTTGCTAAGATTAGCAAAAAATACCGCTGGGCTCAAATTAGCAGAATTTCCCGTAATAACAGCAAAATTTTCAGTTGCCATTACAAACTTTTTTTGGTCAGTGTATATAGTTCGATATACATACACCCACACTCAGAATATTATGTAGTTAACTGTTTGTAGTTTAATAAAAAAGTTTTCCGTTCCATTTAAAAATAAAGGAAGATACATTTATTTTTCAAAGAAACATCTATATTAACTTTTTTATATATTTATTCGAAATAATTTACTATCATTTACCGATTTTTTGCAGTTTCATTTCTTTTTTTCATTTGTTTGAAATTTAATAAAAAATTACCCACAAAACGGAAACTTGTGGTTAATTTGTGTCCGTAACAGTTATTACAAATTTAAATTTTGTTTGCTGTCTGTTTCAAAAAAAAAATATTCAAAAAATTTCAATTTGTTTTTTTATTTAAATTGGTTGTATATATACAAAATTTTTCAATACAAATTACAAGAACTTCATAAACACACATACATACACAAATACATTCACACAAAAAGTGTTTATAGCTTCATATGCATACATACATTTTGTATTTTACGATTATATTAAAAAAAAAACAAAAAATACAAAAACGGAAATAATTTCAAATAAATGAAAAAAACATTTATTTTTTAACGATTGGTAGGTAAAATTTTGACATTTATTTTAACTGATTATATCAGTTGTTTCTTACGGATGTATCAGTTGATTAATTAACAGTTAAAAATAAATAACAAATGGCATTTAATTTAAATGAAAATTAAGTAGACCGGTTTTTAAATGAAATATCATTTCTTTTAAATGATATTTTCAGTTATTTTAACTTACAAACTTTTTTAAGTGCAGAAAACAGTACCAGTTGTGGCCACCACCAATCGAATTCTGGCGGTTACGAATTATATTTTTAGTCGCGAAAGCCAATATTCAGTTGTACAATTTAATATTCATATTTCACAGAAATATTATTACGTTCCACAAAATTTATTTTTAAGAAAAATTTAATTTTTAGATTTTTCCCGTATCGAACCTGGGCGTTCAGATTCATAGTTTACACTCTTGCTTAATTTTAATTTTCTTTGATATATTTGCCATTTAAACATTTGAATATTTTATTTAAATTAAAAAAAATATATATTAAATGTTTACCTTTTCCGGGATTTGAACTAGAAAATTCCGGGTACTGAGCCCATCTCTCTATCCACTACACCACAAACACTTATAAAATAATTTTTATGGCTAATTGTGAATTTAAACGATTTGTTAGGAAAAGAAATGTTAGTATAAAATTTCTTTATCAATACCAATCATTAATGATGTATATTATCAATACATTCAACATTTCGGTTGCTTCTACTGAAAACCTAATTAAATTATATATTTGATCAGTATAACCGTACATGTAGTTTCCACTTTTGAATATCGACAATTTTTTTAATAAATTTTATAAATTGTACAAAATTTCTAATATTTAATTATTTATTTATTTATTTATTTATTTATTTATTTATTTATTATTTATTTATTTATTTATTTATTTATTTATTTATTTATTTATTTATTTATTTATTTATGTATTTATTTATTTATTTATTTATTTATTTATTTACTTATTTTTTATTAAACATATAATTACAAATTATATCTTAATACCCTAACCGAGCACTAGCAATGAAGGCTATCGGCTCGTTGTAGCGAAAACACCCCAGAGCCTCTGGTGGGAATCGAGCCTACGACCTTTGCACTGATAAATGGTATGACTGGAAATACCAATAATTGAATAATAGGATTGATTTTTGGTTTTTTTTTCCATTTTTTTTTTAATTCCCAATACAACAGATTTGCTGTTTTAAGGAATTTTAGGTTATTCCAAGTAAAATTAAACTCTTACAAATAAATGTTAATGGTTTTGATCAAATAACAACCCATCTTTTCTCTGCGTGTATAATCTGATACATATATAACCATATAAGTTCTATTAATTTTCCCAAACAAAAACTTTGTTTATTTTTCTTCAGTAGTTTGTGATATTTTTTCAGCCCATTTACAAGGAAGTAATTTATCGAACCACCCTAATAGTTATATACATGTATTTTGGAATTGCATTTGATATTGAGCGTAAATGAAGATTTTATTCATTTTTAGTATTGTTTTAAGGTTTTTTTTTTCTTTAAAATTTGATTTTAAATGGGTTTATCATGTGTGTTGATTTTATGGTTGTTTGGTTTTATTTTTTAGTATTTTTTTTTTTTTTTTTTTTTTTTGATAAAAAACTTAAAGTCAAAAAACTTAAACAATTTAAAGTTCAAAAACGGTAAAAGAAAAGAAGCTTTCTTTTTTTACTAATAATGTGCAATATTATTTTAGGGTGTGTAGGGTACACACCCTAAAATAATGTCAAATGAATTTAGTATGTTACTGCCTTAAAACTCATAAAAGGTTTGGCGTTGTGTGGGGGTACATTAAATTTTTATACGAAATAAAATATGACTCAAAAACCATTGCAAAACTTCATCCATTTTAACGGGTCTGTGAATACACGTCATAACATTTTATGAGCAAATTTTTAAATTCTATATTTGCAATTTTCATTAAAGAAAAATATTGGATTTAGTTCCGCTCAGTTTAGTTCTGCTCATTATAAAAATTAATCGCATACGTAATAAAATTTAAGTCTGGCCTAATATTCACTTTGCAGACCTTAAATGCTGCTTTTCTAATAATTTAAAGTAGAAACAATTTGCGGATAGTAAAACTAAAAAAAACTATATATTTTAAGGCTTATTTACAGAGGTTTTTAATTTTTTTATTCATGTTGAAACAAAAACTATTTAAAGTTTTTAAAACCCAACATAGTTTGTTGTTGGAACAAAGAATTACAAAAAAATGCATATTTTGTTATCAAAATATTATAATTAATATCATATATTAAATACTTAATATTGTTACGATTTTACCCTTTATAAAATCGTTGATTTATTTAGATTGAAAATCAATCGAGTTCTTTCTATATTGCAAATAATAAACACAATTTGAAATTATTTATAGCACTATTTATTTATAACAGGCACTAAAATTACATAAAACACTTTAATAGCACACTTTATTAACACTAGGTAAATAGACTGAACATTAGCCCTGCTTTGGTTCTTAACACTTCAGCGTTTTATTTAAACTGAACTGCTTCATCACCAAGTACCCATATTTATATGAGTACTCAGGTATTCTAGTTATTTCCAGTTATTACTACACTAGATTTTTCCAGCTGTCAAAGAATTAACCAGTATTAAAGAAATTTCTGTAACAATATTATACTAAGGTCAGTTACAAATGCTCAATGTGTCAAGATTCTTAAAATAAATTCAGATATTCGTAAAACCTCTTTCATAGAACAGAGGTAAAAAAAAAACATTAAATACTCTAATATCGGTTCCAAGTGTCGACTACACTCTCTAGATTTAAAGATCGCGATTATCTTGCTAACTAAGCCTTACAGATAGAAGGGCTTAAGTTTTATCTGAATTTTGAAAACAAAGTGAGATAACTGAATACGGAGAACTGGTTTGGCACCATAACGTATGATTTTATTTTATCGATTTTATCGCTATTGGCTTTTTAGCCAATCCGGTTAGAAAGGTATTTATTGAATTCGTCGATATTAGTTAATGTTGTAATCGATTTGATCAGTATTTATAGGTTTTTATAAATATTTGTCAATGGTTTCGATATTTATCGATTTTATAAATGTGTTGATGTTATCGATATTTATCGATTTTATAAATATTTGTTGATGTTATCTATATTTATCGATTTTATAAATATTTGTTGATGTTATCGATATTTGTCGATTTTATTCATATGTATTGATGTTATCGATATGTATCGATATTTATCGAAATGTGTGAATATTATCGAATTTAAACGATATTTTTTTATACCCTTCACCATAGGTGGAAGGGTATATATAAGTTTGTCATTCCGTTTGTAATTTCTACAATATTGATCTTAGACCCTATAAAGTATATATATTCTGGGTCCATATGAAGAGCGAAGTTGATTTAACGATGTCCGTCTGTCCGTCTGTCCGTCTGTGTGTTGAAATGGGTTTTCCGAAGAACCCAGACATGATGAGGACTTGATTCTTTTTTATTTCTGTTACATGTGATCCATTTCTGTTTGCTATTAAAAATCAGACAGATCGGTTAATAAATGGCTGAGATATTAGCAAAAAACCAGGACTACCTCTAATTTTTCCAGTAAAATCCCTTTGTTTAATAAGAGTGTGAAGATAAATACGTAGGTTAAATACGTTTCACAACTATTGTGAATGATATAAATAAAAAATAAATAGTAGTGTCGCCAACTTTTTTTTGCCTAGAAAATGCCAAATTTGACAAGAAAAGCGCTGAAACATATGGAAAAATATAAATTTGAGATTTTACATGACATATTATTTTGGATTAAAATTTTTGGACATTTAAGAAAAAATAAATGGGGATACCGCTTGTTTGTGGAGAGCTATGAGGTAGTAGATTCCAACGATGTATTCATCTCCTTCAGAATACCATGGTGAAGGGTATATAAGATTCGGCATAGCCGAATTTAGCCGCTCTTACTTGTTTTTAATTACTGTATTTATTATATGTGATCTTCTCCGAGAAAAGGGACCTAGTGTGTGAAAATGAAATTTTGAGAAAAACGCATTTAAAGTTTCATAACGCATTATCACTGTGAACACACCTTCAGCTGGGAAATGCGATTTGTTAGTTATGATTGGGTGCCGCCTTTGGTGACCAAAAAGTCAAAAAAAAAGTAAAATTTTAATGTTTTTCTCATTTTTATCGATTTTCCCAAATTCGTTTTGTACGTTTTTATGGGGTAAATAAATTTTTATCAGAAATCTAACTCATTTCATCTTATTCTACACCCTTTTAGGTACCAGAATCCACTTTTAAGTCCAAACCCGTTTTTTGACACACTTGGTCCCTTTTCTCGGAGAAGGTCACCTATATTGGTATTTTCAATATTTAACGATATTTTTCAATGTTATCAAAATGTTTAAAATTTATTAATTTTTAATGATTTTTTAATAAATATTTATCGATATACATATATCAATTTTTTATAGATTTTTTATGGATTTTATCGATACTTATCGATTTTATCTATAATAATTATCGATTTTATAAATTTTTATCGATTTTGTTAATATTTATTGAATGTATAAATATTTATTGATATAACAATTAATACAATTGATATATCGAATAGATTTGATTTCTATTAATTGATTTGATCGAATAAATTAAGATGTACCGATTGTATTGACATTTGCCGATATTTATTGATTTTATTCGATGTTGATTTTCTTCGATGTTTTATAGGATATGTTTCGATTTCATCAATATTTGTTGATTTTATAGTTATTTGTTGATATTTAGTAATTTAATTGACTTTATTGACACACTTACAATATATTTTTCGTTACCGACTGTAGTTTATTTTGAAATTCATAGAAATATATTTTTTAACTATTTGAATTAGTCATTCAAAAACCAAACTATAAATATTTACAGACATTAAGTTGGAGTTAATATTTTCTGTTATATGTAAAATTTTATGTTTTCTGTTTCTAAAAATAGAAATTCATATAATTTCTTATTGTTTTTTTACCAAAATAGTTTGTTTATATACAAAATTATTTCAATAAAAATTAAAAGAAATTACTCAAATATAGATACACACATAGAAAATAAAAATATATACATATGTGTGTGTTGTGTTTTGTAAAATTACATACAAATAAAAAAACTTTCAATTTGAAAAATAAACCACAAAAGTAGTTTTTTCTAACTTTTGGCAGTTAAACATTGATGGTTATTTTAAACGACTTTTTATTGTTTTTACTACTTTTGTCGATTACTAAACAATGATTGAAAATAAACAACAAAATGGGCTGAATATAATGAAAAATCAATAATCCTCTTTTTGATTGTATTTTCGATTAATATTGTTAGTGTATTTCTTGATGTTATCGATATTTTTAGATTTTATGATTATTTTTCGATTTTAAGAATATGTTTTGATTTTATTGGAAAATCAATAATTCTAATTAGTTACTTTTTTTATTCTGATTTTTTAAGTCTACTTAATATTCAGCAACATTTTTTGTTTATTTTATCAGAGTAAATTGTTATTTTTAATTCAATAAAATTTAATATTAAGCAAAAAAATATCTACTCATTTCAGCAGTTTTTTTTTTCAAAGGCCCCTTTTGAACTAATTTTTAGTAACTTTAGCTAAAAATTTAACAAAATTTTTGTCTATTATTAGTGTACACTGTTCAATAAAACAAACTCCATATAATTATAACCGGTTGTAGAATATAAAGTAATACTTATTCTAAATGCAACATAATGTGTTTGGCAACCTGTTCTTTAGATATTAAATTTTTACTGGGCTGTTTGTTTTTATTAATGTGCATAAATTAAAGAGAGAGAGAGATAACATACATATTTGATGTATATTTTTCTTTTTGATAATATAATTAACTTACATTTATGTATTCCATAAATGATAAACATAAATGGTTTTAAAATTATTGTAGTAGATATCGTATCAACAATAAATCTCATATAATTTAACAGCTATTGCTCTCACTCTCTCTCTCTCTCTCTCATCTTTATCCTTTATCTAAAATCCCTATTTGTATTCCCTATCTTTATTTCTCTCGTTATTACTTAATAAAAAATATATTGTTTACATTCTATACTTTTGCAGACTTAACTTTGTATACAAAATTTACTAATCTAAAATACATGCGCACAATATTACGGGCTTTAATTTTTACAATTTATCTAGACTCTCTTGAAACCATAAATTAATGCATACATGCTAACAGGTCGCGTTTTTTCTTTCATTTTTTTGTTTTTTTTTTTTATTTATCCTTTTTTTTTTTTGTTTCCCTATAATGGAAACATACCCAACATCAAACACAGACACAACATAACCTCATCATAACAACATCGAGGCAAAACAAAAAAAAGAAAACATAAATGTTCATATAGATGTAAAGTTATTAAATGGGGTAGAAATAAAGGCCTAGTAACTTACAAACTCTAAAAATGATAAAAAGTCAATACCCAACACAGTTGTATACTTTCTGTTACTGTTCTGTGTGGTTAATACACCAGGCCAAATATTTATGTGTATGCCTTGTTAAAGATGATGATGATGATGATGATGATGATGATGATGATGATGATGATAAAAATGTCAGTCATTGGGTCATTATGATTTCTATATGTTTTCTATAAATTCTATTGCGGTATGTATTGGTATGTTCAATGTCTGTGTGTGTGTATATACTTATAAAAAAAAAAAATACGCATACATACAAATAATGTTACATTCAATATGTTGTACCATATTAATTGTTTTAAATAAATAATATTTGAAATATGAGTTGTGGAAGAAAAATTTCTATCACCTGTACAATTTTATTGAATGTAAATAATAAGTACATATAAATAAATAAATATTAGGTTAATTTTAAGGTGACCACACTTAAAATAACAAGTGAGTAAAATTAGAATGTAAAATGTGTAATTAAATCAAGCCGACATCTGGCTACATTTAAATTCATCGCCTGTCTGGTATTTTTATGATTGTTAATCAGATTTTGTTGAAATTTTGTAACATAAACTTTCATAGCAAACAGATTCGTGCTGACAACTGGATTCGCTGCCAATCGAATGGTTCAGTGGCAGCAACAGAAAATCAATTTGTACACACAAAAGGAAATATCCCCAAAATTACAAAATTTTAGTTGCATAACACAGCCATGTGAAAAACGAAATATATATGAAAATACATGATCATACATGTTCTTGTATATAATCGGATATGACCATACATGATCATATTTATGCAAGCATAATTCAATTCATTACATATGATCTCATACATTTTCGCCATTACATATGATCTCATACATATCTTCGGATCTGAAATTTATGGATTTATAGCCACATATGGTCATATATGAGCATATATGATTCGCAATAAATTATCCTATGGCAAAGATATTAAAATTTTATTTTAATTTATAGCTTTATTTGTGCGATATATATGTAGTACGAGGGCGCATCAATACGTCCGTGACTTTTCGAACTTCCCTCGTAGTTATATAAAGATCAACACTGCTCCCATCAAGTACCACCTGTTGATAGACTACTGGCAAATTTTAAGCAAGTTCTGTCATTTACTTTGCGTTAACAGCTGTTCAAAACATACAACCTCGGGGATTTTTTTTTTTAATCGAAAAAAGTATATTTCGAGTGGTCATGAAATATTAGTTTTTGCGAAAAAAAATCGTCAATCAAACCAAGGAAAAGCTTGATAAATACTATGGGGACTCTGCACCATCGATTTTAATGGTAAAAAAGTGGTTTACTAACTTTCGTTGTGGTCGCTGAACGCTGAACGTTCTGGACGGCCAATTGAGGTCAAAACACCCGAAAATATCAAAAAAATTCACGACATGGTGTTGGCCGATCGTAGTGTAAAAGTGCGTGAGATTGTTGATGCCAAAGGCATTTCAAATGGCAGTGTGGTTTCGATTTTAAATGATCAGTTGGATTTAAGAAAGCTGTCTGCGAGATGTGTGTCGGGTTTGCTCTCAATTGACCATAAACATAATCGTGTGACAACTTTAAAGGATTATTTGGAGTTGTTTAACCTTAATTCGAATGAGTTTTTGCGGCGTTTTGTAACTGTGGGTGAAACATGGATCCATTACAACACTTCGGAGACCAAGCAGCATTGTAAACAATAGGTTTTTCCGGCTGAATCGGCTCCGAAGAAGGCCAAGGTATGTTTGTCGCACAATAAGGTGATGGCAACAGCTTTTTTTGGGATGCACGCGGGATAATCCACATCGATTACCTTCAAAACGGGAAAAAAATAAACGGCGAATATTATGCCAACTTATTGGACCAATTTAACGAGGATTTAAACAAAACGGCCAAGAAAAAAGTTCATTTTTTATCAAGATAATGCACGGGTGCATTAAACAAATTTTTTTTGTTTTAAAATTGTAAATTGTGTCCTAGCGCTATTCTTTGATGTCCTGCAGCAAAAATAGTAGCTCATTTTTGAAGTAGGGGACTCTTAAAATCATTTGTTATTATCAATAATGTATGCCAAAGCGTAAATATGTTATTTGCGATTTTTTAATACTTTTTTTTTCCTACTTTAAACATTAAATTTTTTCAAATTTACAAAATTTTTAATTTACATCCTTTTCGCTTGTTCAATACTTCGCTAAGCAAAAAAAAGTAGTAAATTGTGTTTTCTATAAATATTTGAAAATAAATCAAAATTTTGAACCAACCTTTTTGAGGTGGTAAAAAAAATTTTAGGTGAAAAAAAAAATTTTAAGGTGAAAAAATTTAAAGTGAAAAAAATTTTTGAGGTGAAAAAAATTTTGAGGTGAAAAAAAAAATTATGAGGTGAAAAAAAATTTTAAGGTGAAAAAAAAATTTTTGAGGTGAATATAAAATATTATTCACCTCAAGGCATCTGGTGAAAAAAATATGACAAATGAAACTGTATGAAAAATATAGAGGTAACTGCACATTAACTCTTTTACCACTGGGCCCAATTTGCTCATATGGAATACCAACACGCAGAGAAAAAACATGGTTGCAATATGATCACTGCTAATATATTGTGCTTGCTGCAATCAGGTATGGTTGTCACAACCATGTTATTGGTTTTCTAATCATCAACATGGTCGCTACCATCATTGTTATAGTAAATATTTTACTATTTTATGATTGACACATTCTATTTCATAACATGATTGGCTGTAACCATACTGTGGTAACAAAAACTCTGACTATGACAAAAATATGATAATTATGCAACCACAAAATGCTGGCAACAATCAATAAATAATTATACATCAAATAAAATGTGACTGACATTTACAGTCATAATATTGTCTTGTTTTCATAAAACCCAAAATTTTATCAGTTAAGTCAGTTTGTTTATGTCTTAAATAATAATTATATATTGTTTAATGCTGGGATTTTATATTAATTATAAATTTATTAATTATTAATATGCCGTAATATGATATTGTATATTAATAATCATAATATAATTAGAAGGATCATATATATATTATTGTAGGGATTATATAATGATAATAAAGGAATCATAATATAGTTGTGGGGACCATAATATGATAACATTTTGGGAATACTATGATTACATGCGATCATATTATAATAAATTCAAGATCATAATATGTTTATTTAGAATCATAATATGGTAACTTTTGAATCATAATATAACTGTAGGGATCACATTATGGTAACAATATTATGGTACGACTATGGTTGTCACAAGCATAAACCCAAAAATATATGATGCTCTTCGAATATGATTGTCCCAACCATGTTTTATCTCTGCGTGAAAGTGCTCGAGTGGATAACAAACAATCTGCATAAAAATAATCAAATATACATAAATGCTTTATAGAAATTTAACTCAATACGTTGATGTGTTACAAACGAAATAACAAACTGATATATACTCTCTCATATTTTTGTGAAGGATATAAATATGTTCTGGTATATTTCACTGCCTTATCCTTTGGTCTATATATAAATATCTGTATTATAAAAGTATTTGGCAGTTAGTAGAAAGATAACAAGCAAAATATGTTGAGGCTGTCATGGTGACATTGTGTTGCTAATGACAATGTCAAGCCTAATGAAGTGGTGGGTGTTTGGTATTGTTAAAACTAACAAAAAAAAAATGTAAGGGAAATTTTTGAAAATGGGGACTAAATTTAAAGATATTAAATTAAAACTTAAACAAAACTTAAGAAAAATTTTTAAAGCAAAAGGTACTTTTAAATAAAAAGCAAAAAAAAAAATATTTAAAATGAAAAGGGAATAAACAAAACTTTTTTAAACAAAAAATACACACAACGAACAATTTTTTTTTTTAATTTTACCCCCGAGAATATGTTACAGTTATATAAACAAAAACAGAAAAAAAATATGGCTACAAAAACATACAGAGTCCCAAAAAAAAAAAACGTTGCATACTCTAAAGGTAAATTGTGTTTTAGATTGTAACAAGAAAAATAAACACAACATGCTAGAAAATACTAAATGACAAAATTTTAAAGAAACTTTAAAAATATAAATTTTTGTATTCTTAAAGTTAAAGTCAGGTGTTGTAATGTGGATTTTTAACAATTTTTATATAAAGTATTGCATACTTATAGGCTTTATGATGCTTTACAAACATTTGCATACTTTTCTCCTTAGAATTTCTTTTATTTTTTGTATTCATAGTAGTCACCTTGGGTAAAATTATTTTAATATAATTTGTTTTTGTAGTATTTTTATTATGTATATTTGTACTCCCCTCTATTTTTATTGTTCTTATTATTCATCTCTGTTCTCGTGAATTTTTATTCAACTCATCATTACTACTGCTGTTTTTATAGACTCTTAAATTAAAGCCTTAATTTTTTTTTGTATTTACGATTTTTTAATGTAAACATTTTTGTTATACATAATATAATTTTAACTTTGTGTTCTTGTTTGTAACATTTCATTCCATACAACGAAAATCTGCTTACAATAAAAATATCTGAAAATCTATGTTGCAAATTTGAAGATCATTCCCAATGTATGTGAAGACGAAAGCTGAATTTTATATGAAATATTTATTATTATCGGTAGATAATAATGTAAAAATATAAAATAAGAAAATTTTTGACATTGGTCGATCAACTTAAAAAAATTATCGTTAATTTGAGGTTTACATCTCGTAACAGACTATTTTCTGCACCATGAGATATGGATGCCGCGGCATTACTGTTGTATAACTTCTGTAGTGTTTATCTGAAGTTTAAGAAAAAAATTGCCTGGTTTGACTTTCAATACAAAATTCAGCTTTTGATTGAATGAGAAATAACAAAAGAAAGATCTGAATCTCTAAAAAAGAAAGTATTAAAAGCGAAACTCTCTGATTCAGGAGAATTTTGGATATTTTATTATAAAATCAGTAGAAGCATTAAATTTGGATTTAACGAAATTTTGTATACCCTCCACAATGTTTATGTAACTGATTAAATAATAAATTAATGTTCAACACTATTACCGGGCGCCGAGGATTCCTATGCCAAACGAATGCATTAAATCAGCACAGTAAAACTGCTAAACAATTTGGCGCTGTATGGGTACAGTCAAGTCATAACCACCCAGCAAAACTTTCGTAATGGGTGCGATATTCTCATACGTTACCTTGTAATGATAGCTCGTTACCTTTTTCATTATTTGCAAGCATAAAGTAATAAGTTACTGATTATTGATTACGCAATATATGATTAATAAATGTTAAGTAATAATTGAAATATTTTTAAAAATCTATTTTTAGATACATTACTTTGTGTTTTTTTGTAAGCAAAAGGGTAATATATGTTTGTTTTGATAACACTAACAAAAAACGAAGCGCAAGAATTCATTTATGTTTAAAGCAATCAAATACTATATGCGTCGATAGCTCAGTGGGTAGAGTTCTTGGCTGGCAACCACAGTTCCCTGGTTCGATTCCCATCATGACCACATTATTTTTAATAACGTTTAAAATATTTGTAATCATTTTTTTTAATAAAAATTCCTCTTTTTGAAAAATCTATTACTTTTTCCATTCTCGTAACCTCTAAAGTAATGGTTATATACATTACTTTGAGGCTCATCGCCTGTAAAATTCATCCGTAAAGTAAGGTGTAAAGTAATCCATGAGCCCCTATGGCTACACATTATTTTACACATTATTTGGTAATGTGTGGTTTTGCTGGGCAATAAAACAATTTTTTTTTTTTGCCGAAATTCGACTTTATTCATCAACATAATCTCCTTCATAGCGCCCCGGTAGCTTTTCAGTGCGGGGGTCGTGGGTTCGATTCCCACCAGATACTCTGGTCTGTTTTCGCTACAACAAGCCGATCGCCTTTGTTGCTAGTGCTCGGTTAGGGTATTAGAATATAATTTGTAATTATATGATTAATATAAATAAAAAAAATCTCCTTCAAGGGCTATACAATCACTCCAAAGACTTTCTAATATTTCGATACGTTTTTCTAAAAATAGGCCTCTGTTTCATCATCTCTTCATTCGAACCAAATCTCTTTCCAGCGAGTATTTCTTTGAGGTCTGATAACAGGTAAAAGTCGCTGGTAGCCGAATCCGGCAATATATGATGGGTGCAGAAGCAATTGCAATAGTAATTCCTGCAATTTGGCTATGGCAGCCAACGAATTGTGACACTACCCATTGGCAAACGCGGCACCTACTTCGAAAACAACTTTCTCATGGACAAATATTCATGCAAAATAAAGCCGATACATTTCTTCGATATCTTTAAGGTATCAAACGAAATTATTGAACTTTTTTAATGTTTTTTAACACCATCTCTTTTGGGCGACCAGAGCATTCGGTGTCTTCGGTGTTTCTTCCACGTTTGAAGTCAGCAAACCACTTTTCTATCATTTGTCTCGAAGAAGCACAGTCCGAATCAAGCCCAGCTTTGACTTGGACGGGTTTTTTTTCGATTAAAAAGTAATGATTAATCAACCCACGAAATTGCTTTCAAAATCGCAAAAGTAGCGTCACTAAAACAGCTGTAACTTGTTCACTAATGTACGAATTTTATCATGTGTTCCAAAAAATCATATGGACTTTTCATTTGTGGCGCCATCTATGTTTCATCCTACGGATTTTTTAGCCGATTTCTTAATAAAACCTTTAAATCCAATTATGAAGTTTTTTATTTTTGTTTAAAACAATTTTTAAAAAACTGAAATTAAAGTTTTGAAAGTGTTAAAAAAAATTTTTAATTTTTGGACATATCTAGAAAGGCACCTAGAGAGTCAAAAATTAATATTTTTTTAAATGAATATTTTTGAATCTAGAAAATCAAATATTAAATTATAAAATTCATTCCAATAGAGAACATCTGGCATAACATTTATCAGGTCCACAATAAACTTTGCTATGAAACCACACACACGGTACGGTGCAAAATTGTTTAACCCATTTTACACCGCCTATAATTTAAAAAGGAAGACCGATACAATGCCGCCTTAAAAAGCATGTCATAGTTTAAAGTATTGGCTAAACAAATGATTTTAAAAAAATTAAAAGTAATTGTCCCAGGGTTGCCATACTGCGCTTTGGGGGAAAAAAAAATTTTAATTTTTTTGTAATAATTTTTTATCTAAAATATTTATAATGGAGTTTTACGAATTGTTGATGTGTTATTTTGTAAATAAATAGTATTAGTAGGATTTTAAATCATATAATCATATTTATTTTATAAATTATTTTATTGCAAAGAAACATGAAAATTTTTATTAGTAAATTATAGAGAATACAAATTGAGAAATTCCATGTTTTTTTACAATAAAATAATTTACAAAAAGAATATGATTTTATGATCTAAAATTCACCTAATACTATTCATTTACAAAATATTTATATTTAAAGAAAAAAGACAGATGTTTTAAAAATGATATGCTGATTTAGTTAGGAACATAAGGAGAACATTTTTTGTCCATGGAAAATTTGTTGAATTTGTACACAAATTTTCTGACACGTTAAAAGTTAAATATGATGAAAATTCCTTTATTTTATTTTTTAATGTTAAATATGAAAAAGTTTTAAATACTGAGCAGCCAGTGTTGCCATATTATAATTTTGAAAATTGTCTAAAAATATCAAACATCTTTAAAAATTTCTCAAGCATCCATAAATAAAAAAATTAAATTGAATTAGCTTCTATTTTTTATAATTTTAGGTTTGTTTTTTTTTTTTTTTTGAATTTTATATAAATGCTGCCAAGTCTTAGAAATTATTGGCTTTTCTCTTTTAAATGTTAACAAAAATATTTGTCATAAAAATATTTGAAATTTTTGTATTTTTAATTTGATCAAAAATTACAAATAAATGAATTGCCTGTTTGTAAGTAAAGGTAGAGCAGGAAAAACAATATGATTGCTCTATTTCGTGTTCCCGCGAAGTTCATATAAGAAAAAGGCTTTTGTATTTGTTTCCAAAAAAAAAAATAAAGAAATCTCGGGTAGGTAGGGATAGTCATTTTCTTAACAAGAAATTAGAGATGTAAATATAAATTCCAAAAAAAAACAACCTTTTGTAAAAATTTTAGACATTTAAATGGTGGTAAATGCAATTATAGTAAACAGTACATCTTTCTACCGAGATTTGTCAAAAAACAAAAACTATGGATCGATGAGCGGTGTAAAAGTAACTCACGGAAGCAAAGACCAGTTGTCGATTAAAGCACCAAAATTTTATCCTTTCTAATTTTAGAACACAAAAGATTTCTTCCATCAGTATAAAGTAGTATGTAGTTTACGGTAAAATGTAGCCTACTCAAAATTCGACTTAATCCAACCCATTTTCCTTACAATTCGCTATCCTCAACCATTCATTGTCAGTATTAAATGAAAGATGTTCATCTCTTATTCGTTTTAACACTTTGGTGTTGGTGTTGTTATTGTTATTGTTGTTTTTAATTTTATTGCAAAATTATTTAAATATACTTTTGGTGATTCTTCGACTTGCAACATTTCTTAATACATTTATATTTGTATTTCCACTTTTTTTTTTTTTTTGTGCACTGTTTTAATATTATTCGTTTTTTACAACAACAAATATTCCATTCATTCATTTGAAATCCTCAAAAGGTTGTTAACAATGTTGTTGTAAAATTATTGTCAACGGTATTTTTAAAATAAGTCCTCTTATTTTTATGGTTATATGGTTATTAAAAGGAAGGTGTTGTTGGTTGGTGTATATTGAATATTTTTTGTATTTATTTTATCTTCTGCTGGTTTCCTTGGTCGCTTTATATTGCCTTAAAAGATTTTTTACGGTTATTTTGGTGACAATTTGGTAATAATCTTTTTGAATATATTGTTTTTTTTTTATAGTTATTAATAGTAGTATATAAAAATGTCATTGGTAAATTACAAAGTAGTACAAGGTAGTTTAGAGATAGAAATAAGGTAATACTAATTTTTATCTTATTTTTAACAAAAGTTATTATGTTTAAATGTAGTCATAAAACAGCTGTCTTATGACTTAATTAATATGCTGAATTTATATTTTTTATTTAGTTGTAAAAAAATTAAATTAAATATTATAACTGCCTTTTAAAATAAATAAATGAAAACAATTAGAGAAATTGGTCGTAAATAAATTTAAAATAATACTAGTTTTAACAACGATCTTAAAATTTTAAACATCACAAAATTTAAAAAATATCACCAGTGAAGGTACTGCCCTGGATGTTAACAAATGTAGCGACCAGCCATTCAACAAAGTTAAAATTTTTATAAAAACAATTTATTTTAAAATTTGTATTATTTTTGAAAGCCTCAAAATTTCAATAAAAATTTCATTCGTTTTTAAATTTGAAAATATAAAAGATCTAACTTCATAGTCTTTATTACAAATAAGAGTCATTTCAATTAATGTAAACGAACGGAATGAACTTACATAAACTATTTCGATATTAGTTTGCTTCGACCCAAATCTAAATGCTTTTTGAAGTCCTTTGATAAACAAATTCATTTTTTTTTTTGTTTATTATAGTTGGGCCCGTAACCTTATGCTGAAAGCTTCGCTTTCACTCTGACATCTTTTGAAGCAGCACATAAGAAAATACTAGCAGTGTTTTATAGCGCATCGCTTGTAGCCTAAAGTGTAATTATAAAATTTTTTATTTTTGTTTAAAACAATTTTTAAAAAACTGAAATTAGAGTTTTGAAAGTGCTTTAACAATTTTTTAATTTTTGGACATAACTAGGAAGGCCCCTAGAGAGTCAAAAATTAATATTTTTGAAATGAATATTTTTAAATTCAATAGAGAACATCTCACATAACATTTAACATGTCCACAATAAACTTTGCTATGAAACCACGCACACGGTACGGTGCAAAATCGTTTAACCCATTTTACACCGCCTATAATTTAAAAAAGAAGACCGATACAATACCGCTATAAAAAGCATGTTTTAGTAACCTTATGCTGCTCATTTTTATGTTTACTATATTGCGTAGCTTTTTATATGAAATATTAATTAATATTATTACTTGTAAAATAAACAGTGAAGCATTACACACAAATGTAATAGAAAGTACGGAAATAGATTAATTTAAAATACGAGGGCGGTCAATAATATGATATGTAGTTATATGAAATGCTCCCATCAAGTAGCACCTGTTAATAGACTACTGTTCTAGTCTAGCAAGTTCCGTCATTTACTTTGCGATTAACAGCTGTTCAAAACATACAACCTCGTGGTTTTTTTAAGTAGAAAAAGTGAATTTCGAGTGCTCATTAAACATTATTTTTTACTCAAAAAAAATCATCAATTATACCAAAGAAAAGCTTGGACTCTGCACCATCGATTTCAATGGTAAAAAGGTGGTTTACTGACTTTCGTTGTGGCCTTACAATCACGGAAGATGCCGAACGTTCTAAATGCCAAGTTGACGTCTCTACACCCTAAACAATTGAAAAAATTCACAATATGGTCTTCGCCGATCGGAGATTAAATGTGCAATAGATTGTGGAAGACATAGGCATCCAACATGGCTCAGTGGTTTCAATTTTGAACGATCACTTGGGTATGAGAAAGCTTTCCGCAAGATGGCTGCCGCGTTTGCTTACAATCGACCACTAACTAAATCGTGTGACAGATTAGTTTCCATGGCAAAAATCTATGAAGTAGACTACGAATTGCCCCCTCATTCGCCTTATTTTCCCAATTTAGCCCACAGTCACTATTCCTATTTCCAAATCTAAAGAAATGGTTCGGTGGAAAGAGATTTAGCTCCAATGATGGAATTATTGATCAAACAAATGCCTATTTTATGGACCTCGAAAAATTCTGCTGTTAAACGCAAAGTAAGTGACAGGACTTTCTCAAAATTTAACAGTAGTCTATTAACAGGTGGTACTTGATTGGGAGCAGTGTTGCATTTCATATAACTACGAGAGAAGTTCAAAAAGTCACGGACTTATTAATGTGCCCTCGTAGTTTTTAAGTTAAAATAACAGAAAATATTTATTTATTTATTTATTTATTTATTTATTTATTTATTTATTTATTTATTTTATTAAAAATATAATTACAAATTATATTTTAATACCCTAACCAAGCACTAGCAACGAAAGCTTTCGGCTCGTTGTAGCGAAAACAGACCAGAGCCTCTGGTGGGAATCGAACCCACGACCCCCGCACTAGCCTGCCGGGGCGCTCCAAGAAATGATATTTCATTTAAAATATGGTATACTTTTCATTTAAATTAAATAGCTTTTTTATATATTTTTAAATAGCAGATCATTAAAAAGAAATGATTAATCAGTTAATAATATATGTTAAAATTTTACCTACCGATTCCGTAAAATAAATGATTATTAATTTATTTGAAATAGTTTCGTTTGTTTTGCATTTGTTGTAGACTCACACAGTCTATAAACACATGTTGTGTCTATTAACTTATGTGTGTGTTTATGAAGATCTTCAAATTAAAGTAACAATTTAAATAAAAAAACAAAATTGATTTTTTTTTTAATTTTTTTTTTTGTATAACCCACAGCAAACAAAATTTAATATGTAATAACTGTAACGACAACAAATAAACTACAAATTTCCGTTCTATGGGTAAATTTTTAATAAATTTTAAACAAATGAAAAAAAATGAAACTGAAAAAAATCGGTAAATGTTAGTAAATCATTTAGAACAAATGTTAAAAAAGTTAAAATAAATGTATGTATCATAATTTTGATCTAAACTGACAACATTTTATTAAACTATCAACAGTAAACTACAAAATACTCTGAGTTTTGTTAAGTTCAATTTGGATAAACTTAAACGACTTTTGTTTAAGTGTTTTTAATATCAATTTTCTGTTTTATTTATTTTTATTATTATTCTACCACTTCATATGCAAATTAAATACAAAAAAAAAACTCTCTTAAAATTACTTTTTTTTTGCTTTTCAAGTTAATAATATGGAACATCTTTAGCCGTTGTTTTTTGCTGTCGGTTTTTTTTCATTTAATTTAGCATTTTTCCTATCAATATCAATACAATAATAACCATCATCATGACCATTGGAATTTATATTACCATTTTTTTTATTTTTTTTTTTTTCATACAATCAGCAAAAATATTCAAAAGAGAAAATAAACTAACACTCAGACAAAACTATACCATTACCATGTTGGCCATTACCAAATAGAAATAGAATTGGCCAAAGGAAAAAAAAAACAACGAAAAATATGCATTCATTTTCTACTATTATATTAACCCTTGAATTGAATTTCTATTGTTAAGTTTGGATTTACACTTCATTACAAGTCTAAAGACCTGTCAAAATGTCGTGTATAAATATCCTTTTTTTATAAAGTGTTCTACAGTAAACGGTGTTTTAAGAGGAACTATTAACCATGGAAAAAATTCCAATAGCAAAATTACAAAATTTTTACTTATGTAAATGTTTCCGAAGTTTATTCCTTTAAATTATTTTGCTTATAGCTACAAATATTCATTACTCCTGACCATTAATGGGTTAATAACTATCGAATATAGAGTATCAATAATATTAAGCTTCAGTTTATATGCGGCAGCAACAATTCAATAGTGTTTCTATTTACACGTAAAATCCATTAAAAGAGGACACAATGGAAGCGTCATCAAAATGACCGAGGTCTATTAGTAACAGTGAGAGTATGTTTTTTATGCAAAATGTCATAAATGTTAATGAATTTTTGTTTCATCTGTAAGATTTTTTTTTCTTATTTAGATGTACAGTAGGGTGGATCAAAATCGGACTTGGCAGGAATTTCGCTTAGGGTGGACAAATTTTACATACAAAAAAAATATTTTAAAATTAAGTAGAAACAACTTTAAATTAACTATAAACAACTTTGAAATTCAACTAAGTTTGTGTTATTTTTAATTTAAATATATTTATTTATTTTTTTATATTAATCATATAATTACAAATTATATCCTAATACCCTAACCGAGCACTAGCAACGAAGGCTTTCGGCTCGTTGTAGCGAAAACAGACCAGAGCTTCTGGTGGGAATCGAACCCACGACCCCCGCACTGAAAAGCTAGCACGCTACCAACTAGCCTACCAGGGCGCTCAATTTAAATATATTTCTACAAGGTGACCCAAAATGTATCACACTATCCCCAAATGTTATAACTTTTCCAAATTACGGCAATTGTAAGTTTTGCTTTAATATTTGTAAAGTAAACACATACAGAATACACATCGTTAAGCCATGAAACGTTATACTACTTAAGAACGCGAAATACTCGTGACTATTTTTTTTTACGGCATAATTCGACAGGTCAATTTTTATCAGAACGTATATGTAAACAAGCAAAATTTTGATCTTCTTGCACACTGAGAATACCCGAAGAGCCATTACATTCGCCCACTAAAAGTCACTGCATGGTGCGTCATTTACGCCATTGGTTTCATGAGGCCTTCTTTTTTCGAGGACGCCGTGAGTAACATATTTACTGCTGAGCGATACAGGGTTTTTATTGCCGCATATTTATGAATTGAGATCAAAGGACATGTAGTTCCAACAAGACAATGCAACTGCACACACAGCTCAAGCGATAATGAACATTTTGAAGGATACGTTTTCGGGTCTCCTAATGTCACTTTTTGGCGATTTACAGAGGTCAAAGATCGCTCGATTAAAGACTTTATTGGTGGGATTTTGAAGTCACGGGTCTATGTAAACAGCCATAGGCTCTGAAAGCTCTCAAAGAGAATAACTCACAAGAGTGCGAAAAAGTAATCACCCTATGTTTTCTCCGGAACCAAGCAAAAAGCGGTAAAAGAAGCACAAATGATCATAAGCAATGCTGGAGCCTACGTAGCCGATATAATGTTTAAAAATTAATTGAATAAAAAACTTAAAGGTCCAAATAAACATTTAAAAAAATAAATAATTATGTCCATTCATTTTAAAAATATGGCAAAATCTTTTTGGACCACCCTGTATAATGTAGTCAATCCAAACAGTATTCGTTATATCGAGCTTTAACTGTATTCGTTGTATCGAGCTTTTACTGTATATAACAAATAAACATATTTTTTAAAAGTTTCATACAAAGCGGAATCGATTTTCAACTATGCTCTTCATCTGAAAATCTGAAATATCGAATAAAGTGAAAAAAAAAAATATATATATATATTTTTTTTTGATATCAAGATTATTTCTCAAAAAAAAATAGTTCATCATTCTAAACCAACGAGAAAAAAATTTAAATTTTATTTGAAGAAAATTTGAGGACTTAAAGTGGTTCGAAATTTTACTTTTATTTCAAACAATTCGCTGTGGAGATTGCAAATTTCGTTTAATCGAAATTCCAGTTTTATTCTCGTTAATAATATATTTTGTGAAAAAAAAATCACTTTATTTGAAAATTTCACAAAATTTAGATAGAAATCTCAAGTCGAGAATCAGTACTTATTTGGATGAAACTTTCTAAGAATATTTTTTACATTTATCCACAATAAGATTACCCCTGCCCCAAGAGAAATTCCTCCGAATTCGCACCACTCTAATGTACAGACAATTTACTTAAAATGTTTATAGTTATCTTTTGCTTTTGCTTTTCTGTTTTTTTTCTTTTATTACTAAGGAGTCTTAATATTAAGTTTATTTATCCCTTGAGTTTGTTTTGTCTTTTGAAATGAGTTTCAATTTTTAAGCACATCCAACTCGTTATAATCCTAATGATGTTATATCAATTTGAATAGAAAGTTGTCTTTTTCATTAAGTGTTCTAGGAGAAAAAACTCCAAGACATTTAGAAAATTGTTCGAGATAATAAATTTTAATAAGTAGTGTTTAAAAGGATACATTTTAAAATATTAAAAAGTATTTAGGTGGTGTTTCCACAAAACATACGTTGCGGGACAACTGAGTGGCTGCATGTTTCGTATTATTGTATTTTCTTTTGTCTGAAGCAAAACGTGATCTAGAAGCACCACCTTAGTTTTCTTCACAATGTAATTGGTAATACCTAAAAATTAAAAAAGTCCCATCTCTGATTGTTTTAACCTCACCACAACTTACAAAGATTCATCGACTCATAGAGTGATAAAACGGTGCATTATATAATTCAGGGAGCTTCAAACGTAAATTCGGTTGCAAATTAAGCCCCTTTTTCTATTCTATATCCTGCAAAGGAAGCATGCAGGGTCGCCTCGACATTTTGAGCTCTTACCGGCATCGATCAAGTCTTTTGAATATTCTGAAAATTCCTTACAGGTCTTTGAAAG